>JABXJD010000488.1:240000-348097 GCA_013375575.1 Percina caprodes | reverse complement strand
CTCAAATATTCCTCCTAATGTTGCTCTCTCACCACGCACCCACACGCACCCACAAACTCTAGTCCAACGCCAGCCAACATTTAAATTTACAACAACTGCAGTCGTTAAACACAACTACAGCATAATCAATAAGCTGTTTAGACCAAACCCTTTTCTTCTGATCCACACTGCAGAGCCACAAACACACGTCTGACAACACTCGCCGCTACGCACCACACACACACACACACACACACACACACACACACACACACAAATTAACATGCAAAACGTAATGCAAGCCAACGCAATAGTCCAGAAAGAGGCTGTACTTGTTGTGTAATGTTCAGTTTCCACCGACACAGTCATAGGGGTGGTACATCTATTCTATGGTCATTCAGTTTGTGGTCATTGAGTTCTGTCCCTTAACAGAATTGATTAATTTTAAATAGAAAAAGCAGTGTAGTGTTTAATTAGTGGTGTTGCATTTACAGCCACGAATTACATCATGATGAGGAGCTTAAAAAGTCTGAAAGAGCTTTTGAAAGCATCTTTATGCTGCAATCACAATTTAGTGGACAAGAGCTGGATGGTAAAAAAAAAACAGTCTTGCTGTCACAAGTTAAAATATGTTTTTTATTATTATTTATACAAGTTATGGTTTTTTTTTACGTTTTGCCATCCTCCACAATGGAATTTACAACCAGTGTAACTGTACTCCCTCGTAGAAGACAATAAAGGCGATCTGGACAACGAGAAGCTAAAAAACCTGAATCCATGTGAATCTGAATGGGTGGGAGGCTCTTGTGCCACTATGCTCCAATGCTTTTCGTGTACGCGTCTTACATTTAAAAAAGGTTTATGAAGTTTATGGTAAGATTTTATTATTTGAAGAAGTGTTTGCCATTTGTTAGTCTACATCATTTTGGCCAGACATTTCTTACCTTGCACTTTCTTTGTGTTGTAATTCTAACCTCCGGTGGATTTCTGAGGACTATGGGTAACTGCTCCGTAGCTCTTGGCACGGTAAATCCAGACAGCTAGCTAGACTATCCGTCCAATCTGAGTTTTCTGTTGCACGACTTAACAACTTTTGAATGTACACATGTTCCACCAAAACAAGTTCCTTCCAGAGGCTATTGTGCAGAGGCGCCGTTGCACATAGCACGACCCATAACATTTGTGAGTGGTTTATAGAAATGCCAATAAACTATTCCCTTCCAGGAATGCTGTGTAGACAAGCCAGACCCTCCTCAACAGCGCTGTGGAGGAAGGTCTGACAATGCAAGACTAGCCATGTGTGCATCCTTGGTTCACTGAAAAAGATTGAAGTGTATTCTGTATATTTATTTATTTATTGGTCCTTTATATTAAGATTGAAATGGCTTTATTGTTAGATACATGTTACTAATGTACAGACTGAGCTCATGAAATGGCGTATGTATGACACGCCAATTCGTACGCCAATATTGGCGTGTTATCAAGACACATATCGCTTTTCAGCGTGTTTATCAATAGCGTGTGAATTTGCGCCGTAGCAAGTAGTATAAAAGGGCGAAAATCTGAGTAGGGAGGTTGGGCAGGGGGGTGGATAGGGAGAACATAGGGCTTTCACCCAGGGGACCGGGGATCGGGTCACGCGTGTCACGTTTCTAACCTCAACCGTCTGTTTCTTTTTCTTTTTTTTTACTAAAGCCAACCCTGTTCTTCTTTTCCTAAACCCAACCACGTGTCATGTTTCCTAAACTCAACCGTTGCTTTCTTCTCGCCATTACATGGCAAGCGGTGATAAGTCAAGTGTTACATAAAAATACACGCAAATAGCTCAAAATGAGTACAGATTACACGCCACTTGGCTTAGGAAAGTCGGCGTGTATGTTATGCTAAGTCATGACGCCATGTTGTAATGTAATAATCCAAATGAGCAGATTGGAGCTTCTGCAGCACGGTGTGATGACTATAACTGCTGACACAGAGTTGCTTCTGATACAAAATGGCAACTCGAGGGAAATACTGCAGCAAAGAAAAGGTCAGAATAATGACTCACAGACACATAGCCACTGAAATAATGCACACATTATGGTGGAAACACAAAACAGCAGCCATATTTCTTATTCATACAGTGTAATTGTTTTGAGATCAGGGGTCAGCTGACTGCTCAGGGGGAATGGTTTTGTAATCTTGAATGGCAATTACCACAGGAAAGAGTGTGAGAATAAGAGAAAGGAAGCGTGAAGTGAGTGTGTGTGTGTGTGTGTGGGTGGGGGGGGGCAAAAGATGAGAGGAACAGGAATGACGTAAAGAGGACTCCAAGGACCCCGGCTCTACAGTCCAGTCATTACTGAGGGCCTACGGTGGCCCTCTGGGTACCAGCCCAGGAGCTGTGACAGCAGTGGGCTGCCTTTCATTTCCCTAACCCTGAAACAAGGGCTGCTCCGCCTGCCTGGGGCTGCTTGTTAAAACCTGAAATGAGAGTTTGGCTAATCAATAAAAGGAAGACACAGAGAAAGAGAGAGAGAGAGAAAAAAGAAAGGCACAAAAAGAAAAAGAGAGAATGAGCAGAGCAGAGCAGGGGAAGAAAGACCCAGGTGAAAAAGAGATGAGAAGCTGAGGCAGAAGATGAATGGACAACTGGGGGAAGATGACAGGGGAGCAGGTGAGCGGACGATGGCGGGGGAAGATAATCAGTTCATTTACTCTTCTCGCCTAATCCTCATCACGGCTGCAAGCTGATCAGATACACGGGGAAGAAGGCAGGAAGACAAGCCTGGCAAAGCTGTTCATCGTTGAGACAAACACTGATTAGACATTCACGGCAGCAGTCTGAAGGAGCACATAATTTTTCCTTCCAAACAGGTTCTTCCTCTAGGAAAACATAAAGCTGCACGAGTTGGATATTTGCTGTCAAACCTCTGACCACAACCAACATCACAGCTGGTTGTGATCAGGTGTGGTCTGTCTAACTTTAATTGTGGCCAGCCCAAGGCACACCTGTGCCATAACCATGCTGTCTAATCAGCATCTTGATATGTCACATCCGTTAGATCTTTGGATTCAGCTCATGAAAAATGGGGGGCAAACACAAAAGTGTTGCATTTATAATTTTGTTGAGTATATATGATACATACAGCACATTAAATAAAACGTTGTGAATTGGTTTGGTTTATTTATTTTCTTCAATGGTGTGTACCCCATTACATTATTTCAATAATTAATCTGTACATTTTAGGCTGCTTTTATTCTATTCCTGGTCAATGTGTTTACGTTACTTTATTTTATTTGTCACAAAAAAAGAGAGAGAAAAAATATACAGTATATATAAATAAAACACCGGTCCCATTAAGTAGTACTCCCGGGACACGAACACCTGTTTCCCGGGTAAGAGTTGTTTTTTTTCCCCCGGGACATAAACTCTGCTCCCACGCTTGAAAGCCCGGTGTTTAAGGACCCATCCGCCCACACTGACCTCCCTGGATCTTTGCGCTCCGATACAGCAGCAGTCAGAGTGGTGCATACAGTAATAAATATGTGGAATACATACAATTTACAGTGTGTTAATTTTCATAGCTACATGCGCAAAAGGTTCATGAAAACAGCCTGATGTGAAATGAGAATAAACTGCACACTTGTTATTTTTTGACTAACTGTAGAGCGAGTAAATGTGTGATTGTTCCATCAAATCAGTAATTTGTGTTTCAATTACAAATCATTCCTTCAAATTACCCATTCTAATGCTCAATTAATGCATTTAATTCCCTCAATTAAGTCAAAAAAATAACTCTCAAACTTGAAACAGTTAATTTTCCTCCTCACTTCACATCTCATCACCACATCTATCGGTTTTCTTCCTACAATAAGTAATGTTTGGCACAGGTTAGGACACCAGCATGTTAACAACTGTACATGTGAGTCTTCCAGCGGCTGAAATGTGTTTACCACACACACACTCCTTCCTCAGGATTTGCATTTCATGAGGACCTAATGACCAAAGTGAGGCAGTCGCCAAGTGCCGCCTCCACCTACATGGTATGCAAATAAGCCCAGCTCTCCCATATGTGTGCACTTGTTAGAGGAGCTCACAGATGCCGCTCCCTCTAACAGGTGCTAAATGCTCACTTCTGCATCAATCTGCAGCTCAAAAACCAGTAACAAACTGCAGTGAAAACACAAAATGATATAATGCCAGAGCAGTTTTCACTTGTACCGTATTAGTCCGATTTTCATTTTGTTTCTTGTCCGTTTTCTGTGGAAAGTCATCTTCCATTCTATCATCAAAAATGCATTTCATGCGTTTTGACGAGTTGTTTCCACTTAAATATTGTATAACATACGTCATTGAGCACTAAAATATAATGCAGTTTGCTCTTTCATATTAAAAAAATAAAGCCAGCAGTTTCTCATATTCCAACCAAAGATGGCGGCACTGTAGCACCGTATCGGTTTTTGAAAAACAAGCAAATCAACCTTTAAGTGGCTGGTCAGACCGGAAAGCTAAAATCACTTTCTGGTCCGAACAAAATGGGTGGGGTTCAAAACATGGTGATGAAGTTGATGAGCTGCTATGTCTGGAGCGCTAACTGGTAACATGTTAGTGCTCGCCAGCCACAACTGTCCCCCGCAGTCACTACGCCAACAAAGGTTTTGTACCATCAGCTCGTTTGTTGACTGACAACTTTTTTTGTGGACAAGGAAAATTTTATTTTTACATATATATTATTATTATTATTGCGACCTGTCCCTTAAACATGTATAAATCCCAACACAACAAGCCTGATTTTTCCTGATGTTGCTGATGACTTCCTGTTTGGTTAAATGGGCAGCACTCAGCCTTCCCTCTCCTCTTCCACCCTATGGAATATAATACTTCCTCAATGTGATGCATCAGATAGACCGCAGTCCTCCTGTGTGTGTGTGTGTGTGTGTGTGTGTGTGTGTGTGTGTGTCTGTGTGAGAGATAGAGTTAACCATTTCAACTTCTGATCCAATAAAGGACACTTTGTAACTGACATGATCAGGGAGGGTGTGTGTGTGTGTGTGTGTGTGTGTGTGTGTGTGTGTGTGTGTGTGTGTGTGTGTGTGTGTGTGTGTGTGTGTGATACAGTTAACCGTTTCAACTTCTGGTTTGATCCAATAAAGGACACTTTGTAACTGACATGAGAGAGGGTGTGTGTGTGTGTCAGATATTGGATTAGGAGAGGCATCCGATTTAATGACGGCAAGCGCAGAGGATAATAAGTGACTGAGCACGACGCGGCAAATCAAATCATCGGACCAATCATGCCGGCCCTGAGATCGCCTGCAACAAAATGGCTGCTGACCTCTGACAGAAGGCTTTTAATCAGCTGGCCTGTAGGCTGTGATGCATGGGGGGATGCAAAGAGAGAGAGGCAGAAGATGCAAAAGAGCCGTGTTGCTCAGCAAAATTTACAAATGAGGAATCAACAGAGAAGAAATGAGTTCTTTAATCAGCAGTGTGATATGTTTCCTGATGTCGATTTTATTTTAGTGTCTCTGAAACATGGGATAGTGAGGGAAAAAGGGCTGCTCATCGCTGTTATTTAAAATAGAACCAGTTAAGGTCTCAAGTTATACAATTCCTACTTAAATTAACAAGTTAGTTCTTTCAAAACAGAAAGATGAAGAGACAAACTGGGTCGTGTTCCCACGTGTTTGGGCTATATCAATAAAACATGGCTTTGGGATTCGAAACAAATTCAGGCCAGTCCTAGTTTATGGAAAAACAGTGTCCAAATTAACAAATTACAGTGATGATCTATATTTGCCTGTGCCATAGTGTGTTTCTGCACTTATTTTGACATTTCTATCCTATTTTAATTCCAAAGGCCGAGGGAACTTTATCAGGATGCATAGTATCCTGATCCATGAAATAACTGGTCTTGAAAAATAAAAATCTGGGAATTTAACATAGGGGGGTGTATACTTATGCCCCTGTATTTTAACAAAGAACATTTATTTACTTACAGTATATTATTAATTCACAAAAAAATTAGTGTCCTTCAAGGTTGGATTTTTCCTCATTTTTTAATTAAGGCAATAAGATCAATTTCAAAAGATGATTTTTTTATTCCTTTTTTAGTCAACTTAAGCATGGGTACCTATACTCATGAGCAGCACTGTACATGTAAGTGAACTGTATCCTTTAAAACTAAGAAACAATCAACAGCAAATCAAACTTAAAAATTAATAGTCTATGTCCAAATCAGGGAGGGACCCTTTGGGCCCTCAAGGTATTCAGTGAAGACCTAAGAAAAAATATTAAAATCCTTTTTGTATTCTTAAATTATTTGTTGATGTATTTATTTGTTCTGTTTTTATTCGCTAAAATACTAGTAATACTGTCCAGATATTGCTAAGTAGGGTTCGGGTTATCAGGCACGTGAGTCATATATATATATATATATATATATATATATATATATATATATATATATATATATATATATATATATATATATATATATATATATATATGAATGAATGGATAAGTGTTTTGGATTTACTTTCCTATAACCAGCTTTGTGTTTCTTGTAGTCTAAAATGACCTTTGCCTGTTGTGAACATAGACATAGTTGTTATGGTTGTGAAGCTATTTAGGGCAAATAAACTTAATAAACCTTTAATATGCTAAACTTGAATGTGACAGTGAATCTGGCTATAATTGTGTTCCTTTGTCTGATTGTTTTTTTGCCATGTGTGGTCCCATGGCCCTATTGAAGGCCCAGGGTCCAGGACCAGTATCCTGGATTCCAGGCAAACTTAGCCCCGCCAACAACATTTGAGGTCAGGAAGTTCGGTCTGGACTTGTGGAGCAACTATGCTCGACCCAGTGCTGTTTCGACCAATCAAATTGTGAGGGCAGGCCTTATACGATGTGCAGATGATCAACAGTAACATAATCAACCACATCACCAAGCTTGGGTTGAATTCGTTTACAACAAAGATGGCGGCCGCTGGAGAACTGAGACGTGAAGATTCCTCCACGGCGTCTTCGATAGAAGATATCAACAGGGCATTCATTTTATTTTTTTTTAAATACAGAGAACAGCGATCAAAGCATTTATTGATCCGGAAGATGTTTTTGCAGTCCTTCCTACAGGATTCAGCAAAAGTTCAACCTACGTCACATACTCCGTTGCTCTGATTGGTTGTAGGTCTATGGAATTGAGTGCAGAGGCCTTTTCTTTCCTGGTTCGGTTGAAACGCGCCCAATGGAGCAGAATCAGTCTCATGAGTATCGGACTAGAATCTGAGTATGACGACGTCAGGCTACAGGACCACGGTCTACCACTGGTCTAAATGATGGTCTAATTTCTGGAACATGAAGACATACTGTATTTGTCTGCGAGTCTGTACTTTCCTGATGTATTTAAAGTAAACAGCTAAAGGGATGCTGAATAATGTCCAAAAGGTGCAACTCGCCCCTACATAGGCCTACATTCAAAGCAGGAGGAACCTTGTGGTGAATATTGCACCATGGTGGCGAGCGCAGGAGAGCGAGGACGGAGGTGCAAGGTCGGCGTGACAGAACCAATCAAAATCTGTTCCAGCAGAATGACCGATTCCAACACCTCCCCCTGCCTTACAGACAGCCCCGGCTCCCAGCTGACGTCAGCACGCCGCCAGGGAAACACTCACCGCTCACATTAGTGTGTGTGTGCATATTCTATGTGTGTGTGTTGTCATGGATTTCTACCTTCCTAAGGATACATCTCAGTTTTCAACCCCCTAGGTGACAATATTTGTCCATGTGACTATTTTCACTTTTTCTTCCAACGAAGAACGGTTGCGTTGGACTTTCTCATTGGTTGTAAAAATTCCACCTTGCTCTATTATTACCAGTCATTTTAATGTTTTAATAATAGCACATACTTAATGGCTTTTAATTTTCATTCATTCGTTTAAATTTGTAATAATTTGTCTTTCAGAACGACCTTATAGATTCTGCATTAATATTAATATATAATATATTATATAATGTTATAAGGACATGGGGAGATAAGATGAACAGTGACAGCGACCGTGCAGTCACTCTTCATGTCCAAACCACGCTGAGCAATTGAATGATTTCATTTCTTGCAATGAGAGCTGAGGCCAAAAAAACACACAGACGTTACTCCTCATGATAAGAAAGTATTTGACAGAAGAAACAGCCTTATCAGCCGTATGAGTAGAGAAGCTACACATTTTGTCTTGTTGGGGAAGTTAGAGAACAAGCCACAATAAAATAAGCATGAATGTGATCAGTACATCTAGTCACTGCTTCCCTTTAAGATTACAAAACAGTGTCTGCAAAAAGTTGGTTATCCTGAGTCATTTCATGGCAATCAGTCTCTTAGAGTTTGGTATTTCAAATGAACAATTAACACTGAAGGTGAAATGACAGAAAATGGGAGAATGCTTCCTCTGAGGAAAATGATTAGTCACAGACAGTGGTTTTAAAATCATCCTCCCCTTTGAGGAATAACTAACTACTCCATATTTCCTGACATCTGGCCAGTATTTGTGGAGATCGGTTGCTGTGAAGCGTTTGTGCTCCGTCTCCTCTATGGGTTTAAATCCAACTATTTATCACAATTTTAAAATTGATTCTTTGGACAACAATACAATATTTACTGATATCACAAAGTCTGCCACGATACGATTTTGGTTCGATTCAATTCAGCAGCCTGCGACCAATACAAGACCATCCAGTACATAAGCCCATTTAACACAATCTATTATATACAGTATATATTAACAAAATGCAACTAAAATATGATTAGACAATTTCATTACTGAGCTCTTCCAGATATTTAAATTAAAAACTAGTCTTAATAAAAAGAAAACTTACATATCTTATGCTTTTGCGTATTTTCTGTCATATCTATAATGCTATAATGTGGGATTTTCATGTTAAACGTGGCCAAAACAAATAATGATTTAAACGTATTTCAGAGAAATCCCTTGGGGGCTAAAAGAGACAGAGGGTGAATACAGGAGCAGCCATGGGCAGTATGAGAAAGTAGTGGTTTTTTTACATTAAAGCATGTTAACATGTCCTAGTACAAACACCAAATACAAGTATGAAAATGCTAGATTATAGTTCCCATTTAAAGATACATTTTCAATTTGAAAAAAGATATTGGTACATAATTGGAAAGTGTTGTTACACCCTTTTCCTCTAACTTTTTCCTTCTCGTGAGCGTGCATGTGTATGCTTTTTTGTGTGCACCTGTATGTGTGTGTGTACATGTCTATTAGATCAAATATATCAGAGCAGGTCATTACCAATTCTCAGGACAGTTTCTGATCCTCGCCCTGTTCTGGCGTCAGAAGCCACCAAGGTCAGAGGCCCACGGACGCCGAGTGCTCCTCATGTTACACACGAGCACGTCTGACATGGCGGCGAGATAGGCCTCATCGTGGTAATTATCATATCACTTTTCAACCAGCAGATACATGGAGCTCCGATAATGTAGCATTAATGGGAAATGCATACGAGGGGAGCGATCAATGGACAAATGACCCATAACGAGGTGCCGGACACTCAGCAATAAACGCCAACATTTATATGAACCAAACAACTGAGATAATACAAGCTGATCGGGATTAAGTTTCCAAATTATGTTACCACTTGAACTCATGTGCAAGGCTTTGATACATTATCTTGGGTTTCAAAAACATGAGCAACTGGAAAATAAAATAAACATTTCATCAAGGGAATGGCTGGAAACAAGCTAATATTGTAGCAACACATGATCAGTGGTGGAGTCACTTTAAATCAGTCGAAGGGTTTTTTCACCACAAAAATAGCAATGGATGGACGGATTAAAAATTGGGTGTTTGTGTCCTGTGTTTTAACCCCAAATGCAATATTTTTTCTACGTAGTCGTACTAAACCAACTAAACTCAACTGTCATGTGACAGTGTCATGTGAGTCGTCATTTGGCCAACTGGCGGTTGCAGTAAGTTGGTACCCTGGAAATCCAGAGTTCTCGCGAGAGCAAAATGCGAATTTGCTCAGCGAGTTAGTCTGGCATCAAGTAATGCTGCTCATTAACTATGCCCTTGTAGCCGAGCTGCACCAATCACATCGATGTATCTGATACAGGCGGGCCAGAGGCGAGCTGAACAGATGAACAGACGACCATCTGATCTCCGCTGGTAGCTAAGCGTATGGGGCTCTGGATACGTCCCCCTTTGTGTTGTTGTGATTGGTCCTAGTGTTATCCAAATGCGTGCACTGAGATTGTCAAATGCACAGTTGGTGACGCCCCTCGAGATGGGCAACTTTCATTAGTCAGTGTCAGACCCTTAATCTTTCAGATTTGGGTCAGACCCTTAATCTTTCAGATTTGGGTCTGAATTTCCAGGCTAGTAATTTGGTAGGATATCATACGAATTCACAAATCCATGTGTTAAGCTCCATGACGGAAACAAAACAAAACCAGTTTTATGGACTCAAACCTTTGTTGATTATCCATGTCTTTCCTCATTATATTTAGTTTAAAACAAAACAAAAACACAAACGTAGTCAAATCTATCAGAATTGAACAAAATACAAAAAAAAGGATGCATTCAAGAAGAAGCAGGCAGAAGCATAATGCTTGTAAAAATACTGCCCCTTTCTTCATAATATCCAATTATTACAAAACCAAAAATACTTATAACTGCTAGTCCTCCATTTGAAAAGAAAATCAATAAATCCAAATTTGTTTCTTAGCAATTTTCTGCTAACCGGTTTGAACGTTTTTGAGAAAAAAAAATATTTTCAAGGTGGGGACATTTGACGCAATCCATTTTGCCCTCAAGTCTCTTCACAAGAATTGTTTTGTCGAAATAAAAAGATTAAAACATTGTTTTTCAAAATAAGCTTCACAGCGAGGGATCATTTCATGTTTTTTGAATGCGTATTTTTGCTTCAACTTTTACCTAAATGTTCATCTCTCCATTCAACAGTCCATCCACTCATCCATGCATCTGCTTTATGGCTTTATCTGTCTCCAGAACTGCTGTCCTTTCTCCATCATTCTGTCAATTAGGCATTCTTCATTTTGTCAACACTGCACATTTTGACTGTTCGGTAGTCTCAACATCAGTTAACCAGCCTGCCTGTCTTAACTCTCCCCTAATTTCTCCATTCTGTCACTTCTTGACTCCATTCATCAGCACACACCCCACACCCTGCATGACAGTCATCTTAAAATATCACTGCTAAAAGTCTACTTCAATTTAATGGATCATAAGGTTGCAGCGTGAATATTTAGTGTGTGTGGCTGCCGCCTGGAGATTTAATCCGGTGCTTGCATAATTGATGGAGAGACATTGGAAAACTCACAGATCATTAAATGTGATAGCAGATTTGCCAAAGACTTTTCAGAATAGTTTATGCTCAACGTACAAAGCCTGTCAGGGCTATATGTTTTACAGAGAGACAGCTCCTGGAAACTGGAGATGAGGATGATGGTGATGCTGCTTTTCCCTTCTTTATCCAAACACTTAAATTGACTTACTCAGGCACTCAATATTATGGCTGCATGTCCCTTGCAGAATTGTTCTGCAGATCAGAACATATCGGGCCTTTAATAAAACAGTTATATTAAAAAGGTTCCAGCTTCTCAATGTGAGCCTTTGCTGCTTTATAAAAAATACCAGGAACTTATTATGGTCCTTTTTCACTGTTCTAGATAGAAAAGTCAACCTTTGACAAACATGATCACTATTTGTAGCCCTAATAGAGAGACTGTTTTGGTTAAAATGATTGTAAAACATCATCTCAACTGTTTTCCTTTATCCTCCTCAACCCCGCCCTGAGCCTCTAACCTGGATCTTGATTGGCCAGCTGAAGTTGGACATATAGACGTAGAAGGTGATGTTGTGGTGAAGTCTGAAGTTGAACTTTTCACATGAGAAACTGTCCCGGTGCTCCTTGATGTTGGTCCTCGCTATGATGGGCATCTCCTCCCCTGAGATGGTGCCAGCTGTGAGAGGCAGAGAGCCGTTTAAGAACAATACAGTACAACAGAGTGAAGAATCAGGATACTTATCGGTGATTAAAAAAAAAAATATATTGTGCCATTCTTACATCTCAACAGTGTTGAGTGTTCATCTGACGGGCAGCCAGCAGAAGCTGCGGTGGCGTGGGCGAGATTTTTCAACCCGACTGAAATCCTTCTGATTAGAGATTCCAACTAAACCGTTCAAATGGACGCTAAATAAAGTGATCCGATCAGATGTGCGTGTGCATGCCCAAAGTGTCTAATTATCGCAATAAGAGAGGTGAACAACTTTGTTCGGCCCTTTCGACCATCAACAACCGTTAAATCTTTAAAGGCCTCCAACAAAGAGATGTATCGGCCACACACCAGTTTTGTTTTGCTACTGCCATGTTTCTATGTCTCTGTCTTTATGTGATTTGAGATGGCCTCCGTGTTAAGAATTGGAGACACTAAGCGGTGAAGCCTGACCAATTATTGCTTGTAGTGTTTTATGAGCTGCCTGAGGCAGCAGGGGTCAGGGACAGACTACTGGGGACAGGAATTTCAACAGCCATGGTGTCCCAAAGTACATTGTAAATGTCAAAATAGTCTTTTTTCGCATCTGGATCCTATTGTAATCATATTCGATGCAAAATTGTCTTACACAGAAATGTTACTATACTGCAATTAAAACTACATTTGGCATAATTACTATGAGTAAGTAAGAAAGTGGTAAGCGAGCAGGTTGAGTGAAAAAAGTCTTAATTTTAAAATGTCAATTTTGTACCTTTCAACTCATGCAAGCAATTGTGCCGGAGACACCTCCGAGTAATTCAGAGCAATGTGTGTAAATTTCTCTCAGTGCTGAAGTGGTCTCATTTCAGTATCCTGAATCAGTATGTGTAAATTACTGAGTTTTTCAGACGTTGTGAATAAAATATTTCCACCTCCTGCTTCCTCAGGGCCATTAAGCACACTGTAGTAGACTGCACACAATTGCACACGCAGAAAAAGCCCAATCCCAAACTAAAAGAGGCTCTGGGCCCCGAGACACTGAAAGCAGAGTGCTTTTGTCTTAATTGAAATCTGGAGGACAAATGTGTAAAACAGCCTAATGTCAAAAAAATAGCTGCTGATGCGTTTGTCAGGAGGGGGGAATCTCCGGGAGGAGAGCAGGAAGTGGATCTGACCATTAAACTGAAGGACACTTCACCACTAATGACAGATACTGTGTGACATCTTTAAGACTGCTAAGTGACAAAGCTAAACAATCAACCACTGCATTAAATTCAAGTCAAATTACATATATCGCAGCTCATTTTGTTACATCAGACAGTACTGAAATGTCCTATTATAAAAACTAATGGGAGGATTGCTTTAAAGGACTCATATTATGCTTATTTTCAGGTTTCTACTTGTATTTTGAGTTTCTTCTACAACATGTTTACTTGCCTTAATGTTTCAAAAACACATTCTTTTTCCACATACTGTCTGTCTAAATATACCTGTATTTACACCGTTTTAGCGCCTGTCTCTTCAAAACTCCCTCTGTTTGAAAAGCTTGTTTTTGCACCTGTCTCTTTAAGTCCCCCTATTAAAAAAATGGAAATGGATTGAGTGTTTTGATACTTTTACAGTATTCATATAGTTTTTACAATATGGGACCCTTAAATGTTTTTAGTAAAAGGTATTTGCTCTCTAATTACCATTTAAAAGTGTGATTATAGTCTAATCAGCCAAAATAAGTCAATTTACCTGTGGGATTTGTTTTGCAAGGCCTTGCATTTGTTAATGGACTTCAGAGAATCAACAGATCAAGCAATAGCATTATTAGTAATATTAAGTATAAATAAGTGAACATGCTCTCTACCTGTTGAGCTTAAGGACCAAGTGATGTTGAGGTTGAAGTTGTTCGAGGCATTGATGGACATGTCGAGGTTCTTGTTGGCCTTAACACAAAAACAAAAGAAAAGACATGCAAGGCTGGTGTTACTGAGCTGGACATAAACAGCAACACTGATTTTGATCTAAAGTGGAAGCAAGTGTTACACTGTGGGGGAAGAAAATTATGAAAGCGGAAGATGCAGTCAAACACAATGGAAAGCATTGGTTCATTTACAGATTGCTGGGTGGATTTTGCAGTTCATGTATATACCTTTTTTAAACTTTAAATTTTCCTTCCAGGTTGCCGACCTTTTGCACTTTGTGTACGTTTATAAAGTCCAATAGGAGACTTTTACTTGAGCCTCTCCATGTTCTGCTCAACTTGTGTCACCTAAGGCGTATTAAAATCTATTGGCCTCTTTTTGTGTCATTCCTTTGATTTTGTCTGCAATGCTGCCTCCAAACTCCACTTTGAGTTGTATCTGAACACAGCTTCAGGCTCTAAGGAAGAAAAACAGGTCCGATAAAACTCAAGATCACTGTTGACAGCAGATTCCTACATTTAGAGAGTTAAAGTTCTTTAGCTTCTTTTAAAAAGCTTCTTCTTTTGGGGCATCCTGGTGATCAAATTGTCCTCTTGCACATTAGGTTTC
Organism: Percina caprodes; assembly: GCA_013375575.1. Lineage (NCBI taxonomy): Eukaryota > Metazoa > Chordata > Actinopteri > Perciformes > Percidae > Percina > Percina caprodes. Next base: position 333,603 of record JABXJD010000488.1, on the reverse strand, counting down.
TTACGACATTGACCTGTTCAATTTCAGTTGCGGGCTTTTGTCTCATTGACTTGAATGTATTTTTATTAGATAGGTAAAATTAATTTAACAAAGTTCCGATACAGAGTATGAAAAGAAGACAAGTCCAACCACTCATTTAATATTCTGGCTCAAGGGATGTACATTGTTGGGATATTGCCTGACATCCGTTGAACCTGATGTCCCTCCCCTCTTACTATCGGCACTCTAGGGGCTTAGCGTCACCCAGGACTGTTGTGGTTGGTTTAAAGAAATATAATCAAGCCAGCCCACTGCCTCCCGTCGGATCATACTCCATCGCTGACACAGCACTGCAAAATAGTCGCTTGATGTTAAGATAAGAAGAGTGTCACAAGTATGAGAAACATTAGTCTGATTTACTTGGAAACACTTCCGGTTTTAATCCTAGAATAAATGTAACAAGGGGCAAAAGCCCCCCCGGTGTTACCTGTTCAGGTGTAGCCATGAAGTTGATGCTGGTGTAGTGGCGGTCATCTTCCTGAAGCAAACTGAAGGTAAACTGGTAATCGATCAACAGGTTATCTAGACGGTGGCAAGACAGACAGGAGAGAGAGAGGCAAAAGGAATCTAGTCAGAAAGTAATACAGTGCTGCTTTATTAGTTTTACAAGTCAGATGTTCTTTGTGGCGACGTGTTTGTGTAACAATAAGGTTGTTTCTGGGGTTTGTTTTCATTTTTGGTGTTATTTAGTCAGAATGCCAATTCCAAATAAAACCTCCACTCCGGCTCTTTTTATTGATGACGCCAAGAAGCACAGACAGATTTATGAAAGTCAAAACATAGACGCTGCCCGAGAGTCGATACTCAATTAGATGATTAAAACTACAGTGGTGGAGTTTTGGTCAGAGATGTCAAACAGTGACACAATAAACAAGGAGGGCTTATGTGTGTACGATCACGCACACAGATATATTTTATAGCTATGAACACCAACGCTCAAAATCAGGATGCCATTTTCTTAGACAAGCCAACGGTCCGATCAATAGAACATGAGTGAGAGTCTATATAATCATGTTCTATCAGAGGTTTAATAATTTTTTGAAAGCAGCTCCTATTGAGTGTCTGGAAGCTGCTCTTTATCAGCGAGACAATGACCAATGTATAGAGGGGGAATCACAGTGATTCAACATCTGGACAGACAGCAGGAGCCATGCTGGGTCACCTTGTCTGCCTGCCTGATGGGGGGAAAGGGGTGGGGGGGGACACTGAGGAGAAGAGAGAAAAGAGGGAATAAGAGAGCAGCTATGTGGCCATGAGAGGATACCAGGGTGAGAAGACTTTAAGTTAATCAGCGTGACTGCTGAGTGCTAACCCTTTAGGGCAATCCAGTTTGTTTGTGTGTGTGTGTGTGTGTGTGTGTGTGTGTGTGTGTGTGTGTGTGTGGGAGATGCAACCTGCAGCAGCTGAGGTAAAACAGACTCAGACAGGCAACAATAATTCTTATTTTTTATCTGAAAGAGGCTTTTACAATATAGTAAAATAAAAATAAAGCTGCCTATAGGTCCGTTTTTTTATATAGCTGTGGCCACCAATCTCAACAGTTATTGTAGTAATGTATCTAACTACCATAATTATTAGTTAGATACCAGTAGGTCAGTTGATGGGAGCTGCTAGACAAAGAATAATTACCAAAAATGCACTGACATGTCTTAGCAAAACACAATTCAACTAACTTAATCCTATTTAAAGAATTATTAAAAACACACTTGGCATGCAGCTTTGCATTGCAGCTTGCAAATTGGAAATAGTCGGTGCCTTTAAATTCTGTGTTTCGTTGCCGCAATTAGCCAATCATGGCTCAGCCTGACACAGACTGTTGCTTTTTAAATTAAAAAGACTGATTTGTGGTCTGTCAACCTTCCAATGACTGTACCTCTGTAGTACTCCTTAAAAACGTGACATTACAAAGCCCTGCTGATTGATATGTTTCTGTGTCAGGTACCATGAGTCTGTTACTACACCTCACTTCTGTAAAACAAGTAGAGAATAGAAGGTTAAAAATAAGCAACAAAAGACATTATTTGATGTGGATTGGTTAGATCTGATTAAAACACATTATGTTCTGTAATGTCAGTATTGGAGGGAATAGCAATCCAGTGCATCCAATCGTAGGATCACTGCCTAAATTCTATGTATTCTCAGCTGCACAGAGGAGCTGTTCAGTCAACAGCCGAGGACTGTGGCTGCGCTGCAGACAGTGAGTCATGTCATATACTGTATAAATGTCGGTGAAAAAGAACATCCAGTGCTGTTGTGGGAAGTATGTTGCTGTCTAACGCTGAGTGGCAGCAGTCAGTAGGGGCACTGCAGGAGCTTTTCAACTTACAGAGCAGAAAAACTATTTTTTTTGTCACACACTGTAGAGAGAGAGAGAGAGAGAGAGAGAGAGAGAGAGAGAGAGAGAGAGAGAGAGATGTTAAGTTGTTATTATCACCTTGCTTTCAGCTTTTACAATCCCGGGGCGTCACCAAGACGAAAGCAAATTATGTTTGACAAACACTCTTGTTTTGTTCAGCCTTCATGGCAAGTTAGCCCGAACGGCAGATATCATCAGATCAAAGACAATATTTTTTCCCAAACATCCCTCTTCCTCCCTCCCTCCCGGGCAGACGTGCACTGCTGCTACTCAGTTGTTTATCCCATAAGGGTCGTCAGAACAACTTCAGAGTATTTGGGTTTTTTATACTTTGTATACGTGTGTGTGTGTGTGTGTGTGTGTGTGTGTGTGTTCACTTCTCAATGCACCCAGTATGTACTCATCTGTACGGGTGCATGCATGTTTTGGGTGGTTGAACACATCTACCTGCTTGTGCATGTGTGTTTGTGGGGGTTTACAGGTGCCTGCGTAGTTAACCAAACACATGCAAATGAGTACAGCACAAACAGCACCAATATGCTTGATTTCAAGGCTGTTGGGAACCAGAGCACCAGCCAGGTTTAAAAGTTCATTTTGTCTAATTACGAATCCCATCAGAGAAATCTGACAGCAGTTTTCACTTAGGCAAACTCAATTACACGCGTGCAACTCCAACTCTGGATGAATCGTATCAAGTTATGAGCCATCCCCAGAAGAACTGAAAATAGAGATAGTCCATGCCAATTTCTCCGGTTCACAGATGGGTGATCTTATTACCATAATACAGGTAAAAGCCAGTAAATTAGAATATTTTGAAAAACTTGATTTATTTCAGTAATTGCATTCAAAAGGTGTAACTTGTACATTATATTTATTCATTGCACACAGACTGATGCATTCAAATGTTTATTTCATTTAATTTTGATGATTTGAAGTGGCAACAAATGAAAATCCAAAATTCCGTGTGTCACAAAATTAGAATATTACTTAAGGCTAATACAAAAAAGGGAGTTTTTAGAAATGTTGGCCAACTGAAAAGTAAGAAAATGAAAAATATGAGCATGTACAATACTCAATACTTGGTTGGAGCTCCTTTTGCCTCAATTACTGCATTAATGCGGCGTGGCATGGAGTCGATGAGTTTCTGGCACTGCTCAGGTGTTATGAGAGCCCAGGTTGCTCTGATAGTGGCCTTCAACTCTTCTGCGTTTTGGGTCTGGCATTCTGCATCTTCCTTTTCACAATACCCCACAGATTTTCTATGGGGCTAAGGTCAGGGAGTTGGCTGGCCAATTTAGAACAGAAATACCATGGTCCGTAAACCAGGCACGGGTAGATTTTGCGCTGTGTGCAGGCGCCAAGTCCTGTTGGAACCTGAAATCTCCATCTCCATAGAGCAGGTCAGCAGCAGGAAGCATGAAGTGCTCTAAAACTTGCTGGTAGACGGCTGCGTTGACCCTGGATCTCAGGAAACAGAGTGGACCGACACCAGCAGATGACATGGCACCCCAAACCATCACTGATGGTGGAAACTTTACACTAGACTTCAGGCAACGTGGATCCTGTGCCTCTCCTGTCTTCCTCCAGACTCTGGGACCTCGATTTCCAAAGGAAATGCAAAATTTGCTTTCGTCAGAAAACATGACTTTGGACCACTCAGCAGCAGTCCAGCTCTTTTTTTCCTTAGCCCAGGTGAGACACTTTTCGTGCTGTTTCTTGGTCAACAGTGGCTTGACACGAGGTATGCGGCAGTTGAAACCCATGTCTTTCAAGCGTCTCTTGGTGGTGGATCTTGAAGCACTGACTCCAGCAGCTGTCCACACCCTTTTTTTCACAATCTTGACTAGGGCGCGGTGATCCCTATCGCTTGTACACTTTTTCTGACCACAGTTTTCCTTCCCTTTGCCTCTCTATTAATGTGTTTGGACACAGAGCTCTGAGAACAGCCAGCCTCTTCAGCAATAACCTTTTGTGTCTTTCCCTCCTTGTGCAATGTGTCGATGGTCGCCTTTTGGACAGCTGTCAAATCTGAAGTCTTCCCCATGTTTGTGTAGGCTTCAGAACTGGACTGAGAGACCATTTAAAGCCCTTTGCAGGTGTTTTGAGTTAATCAGCTGATTACTTTGTGGCACCAGGTGTCTTCAAAATTTAACCCTTACACAATATTCTAATTTTGTGACACACGGAATTTTGGATTTTCATTTGTTGCCACTTCAAATCATCAAAATTAAATGAAATAAACATTTGAATGCATCAGTCTGTGTGCAATGAATAAATATAATGTACAAGTTACACCTTTTGAATGCAATTACTGAAATAAATCAAGTTTTTCAAAATATTCTAATTTACTGGCTTTTACCTGTATGTAAGCTGATTCAGCCTATATGAAACAAAACACTGAGGATGGGGAGTGAGGAGGCAGAAAAGAAAGCCCTCACCCGGAACGCAATCTGATATTTCGGCAGTCTGCTTCGAATAGAAATCCTAAAAATAAAATGAAAAAAAATGAAATATGTGAACTTACCTACAATGTCAGTTTGTCAGAATGTCTTGCTGAGGTTTCATTTAATGCTTGTTAATAACTCATTATTTCCCATTTGCAACAGTGCCAGGCAGAGCGCAGGCCAGACGTCACTGCCTCAGCTCGCTGAGAAAGCAGGTTAGAGCCAGGGGAGTAAACACAAGGACAACAGAGATTCCCCATCAGGCCTAAACGGAGTTCAAGGTAACCTGAAGGTAATGTATGCATGAGGTTAGGTGACTCCGATTTATTAGAAACTCACTGTTCCTTAACAGCACAAAGATATTTGGGATGGCTAGTCACAACAATCAGCAACTGGAGACTATTTACTGATTCTAAGCACGCAAAACGCCGGGATAGACATGAAATCAACACATTTTTAAAGGTGTTGGGGATGGTGTAATAGAAGCTTAGTTACACGTACATCAGGTGCAAGGGTGTCTGATAAAACGGCACAGAGGACAACACCTGCGCACTCAATATTCCAATCTACAGATCTATTTAAATGGAAACGCATTCACAATGGTAAGCACAGTGTGGCTAAACCATCATGACCGGTACCCGGTACACAGTCACCTTTAGACGGCTACACTTAACTGTCTTGTGAACGGTTGCCGGTAGCCATAATGTTGTGGGATACCATGCGAATGGTTATGCATTACTTTTTATAGGATATCGTACAAACCCCTTAATGACAATGCATTGGCAGGGAACGGATAGTTCTATAAAATGCATGAAAGGAAAATCTTGAACATAAAATATAAATACTCATTTACCCCCACAATATTATATTCCTCCTCTTAACTATACCTCCAATATGGATACAACTAATCAAGCCTTGGAAATATTTTGGTTGTCAGTGTCCCTTAATAAATCGCAATAACGGTTGTATTTTTCTGCTACTGTAAATCTGTTTAATGTGAGTATACAGTAGACAGTAGTATTGAATTGAGACACCGCCAATGTGTCTATTTCTTCTATCTGGTGTGTACCCTCCCAAAGTGTTACATACTATATTAATATATATTTAACCCTTAAAGAAACTTACTGAGACTCATCTAAAATCAGCCAGCATTCTTAGTGATCTGTCAAAGGGCAACTATTGGATTGCTAAAAAAGGTTTTGGCCTGATAGGACCAATTAATCCCACGTTGGATAGGGGTCCAGACTGACTGCCTGTCAGCAAATATTGAGGCATCCTGGACTGACGCCAGATCCTGGTCTAATGAATGGCCTTAGGCCAGAAACGTTTGTCGATTGATGATCTTTGCTATTTCAACTACTCTGAGGTATGAATTGGCCCCAACATTCACAAGCTGACATTTCATGTGTCTTTGATATCATGTTAGCGCTATAAGAGGATATCTAAAGCATATCTAGTTGAAATTTTTCATCTCTCTCCATTTCGATTTTGGACATTACGTCATCATTCAGTCCTATTCCGTGCTGTCCATCCCTAATTGTCCTTTTAATTGGGATTGTGAGGCTGTCAGTAAATATTGGATCCACTGTTGTTCGGCCTGACTAAGCTTTCCCAGCAGGCCTGAGGGCAGCGAGCGGCACCGGCTATGGAGCGACTGGTGTTAGCTGGTCTATCCAGTGGATGTGGTGGGACACTTGGTGGCTGTCCCTAATTAGACGTCCCTTGTAGCTGACTGAGATGGACCATGACAGCGGTTCATTAAAGCATTGTTCTGGTGATGCCGGCTCATCCATGCTAGCCCTACTGGGGGCAAACTCATTAAATAGCAAAGTTGCTTTTCATCAATTGAGTGGTGGGTCAACGTGACAGTGTTAACTGAACCAAAGCATCGCTCTCTGCACTCAATCCTTAAGTCAGATGAGCAACACAACCGTCAATAGCTGGACACTCACATGTAACAGCCTGATGAAAGCATCTCATCGACATTAACATGAAGTTTCTGTGTTTTTGTTCAATTGCAGTATTTTACAATGGCTGCAGTTGTCCGATGTACTTCCTGAATCATGAAGCTGACATTTTTTTTTATCTTCTATTATTATCAAACAACCCCAGAACCAGCCATGTTGATTACCACTTAACCCTGCATCAGGACATCTTTACTTTGTCATCTTTAAAAAAAAAAAACTGTGTGTGCTTTATGTTTATTATTACAATCTTCTGTTTGTGCTGAATATAAACTGCTTCAATTGCTCTTTATTCTGATTAAATTTATTTATTATTATTATTGAGAGAGGGTGAGCAAGCTGTCTGTATCTGTGTATTTGTAGTGTATTTGTGTTTATAGGACCCCTTGATCTATCTGGGTCTATCCTTCACATAAACTTAATATATTGATGCATTTGAGTTCACACATTTTCTTTCATTGCAAGAAACATGAGTGTAGTTTACTCCTTCCAACAATGTATACATGAAGCCACATTACAGAGCATGCTCAATCACATCTGCCCAAAATAAAGCCTTTCTCCAGAGAGCAAAAATGTATTTGATAAGTTGTTTCACACAAAAAAAATTATAGTAATAAAAGAAGTTGGTCACAATATGCAATAGTGAACTGAAGCACTATCAGTTTATTTTAAAGATCCACCACATTCTTTTTAATTCCTAAAATGTTACCAGTAAAATTGTCTTTAAAAAAAAAAGTCTACTATTTTTTCTCACTAATTCACATTGTCTTTTATTTGAAAAAAAGACTGTCCTCTCAGTAGCAAAGGAGGAAGAAGCAAACTTTTAGTAAATAGAATCAAAAGGTCAAGAAAAGGCTTGCCGAGCACCAAACACAATAAAACAACCTAACCCTTCTTGGTATTTGTCTAAACCCTTTCTGGAGACTGAAAGCTATTTTGATGGCTGAGCTAATTTGGCAAGCGACTGCAGTTTGCATCAGTCAATTATGACTTTTTTTTTAACCATAAAAGTGACATTTCCTTAAACGCATCTTAAACTTATTTAATTATTCGCTTCATTATTCACATTCAATTGAATTTCATTCATAGTTTTTTTTTTTTTTTTGTCTTTCAACCTTTATTTAGTCAGGGAAGGTTCACGCAGAGGAAGCCTCTCTTTTGCAGAAGGACCCTGATCACATTCACACAGTCATACCTGGATCCCTTAACCCAGTACAACCACTGTCTGATCTGCTGGCCACTGAGCAGTTCCACTGGAGCAGGTTGGGGTTAAAGGCCTTGCTCAAGGGCACCTCAGTGGTCGTAATGAGGGAGGGGCAAACGCTCATTCCCCACCCAGATTTAATTTTTTATCCTCCCGGTCACAAGCTCGCTTCTCTAACCTTTAGTCCACCACTGCCACTAAATCATAACAGACGTTATCTCAGGACATTATACAGATACAATTCCGCCCAAGAACATGCATTTTAGTGCGACAGTGGCGACAAAAAAACAACTTCCTTTTAACAGAGGGAAACCTCGGACAGAACCAGACTAAGTGGGCGGCCATCTGCCTGGTCCAGTTGGAGAGAGAGAGACAACAACCTACTTTATTAGGTATGAGGGCTTGACAGTACTTGATAGTTTGAGAAAACAAATCTTGTTGGTTTTGCAGCAATTTGTTTTGGTAGAATCACTCATATCCGACAGCGCTTTGATCTATAGCATGCCCCCACACTCATGTTAGACGGAGGCTTGAATCCAAACACACTGCTGCCATAGTGAGACAGAGCACACACACACACTACAGTCTCTGACTACTACAATAACTCATGTTCAACAAGTATGCTTACAATTGACTTTGAAACAGCACCGCTATACAAATGGGTAAGACAAAAGAGAGGCAGAAGGACAGAGAGAGAGGCGAGTAGACTGCTAAACATGTGTGCTTCAGAGTAGATGTCAAGGGGGCTGGACTTCTGATATTCAGCTGTTCAACCTTGAGTGCTTGTTTGATCGACATAATGGCCTTCTATCCACCGTAAAGGAGTTTGAAGCAAGTGCTTAACCTCTGTTCCTGGTCTCCTGGTTCCCTGTAAGTCTTTTGTGTCACGGCGGCTGCTTTCTAATGCTGACAAGCAGTCAGTTGCTACCACATGAATGGAATAAACCCAGCCTGATGTACTCTCCGGCAGCAGAGAAATGTTACTTAAGGTCAGATTGAATATAAGTAGCCACGTCCTTTGACAGACACTGCAGGTATAGTGGTTAACCGCCTGTTTGGCTTGGAACCTTTAAAAGTGAAGCAATAAGCTTGTTCGAGAGGAGTTGCACCTCGCCTGTAAAGTGGACGGGAGCAAGCGGTGACAAAAAGCTATCATCAAGTTGGGACAGTTCCCAGCCGCCGCTTGTTAGGAAGGGGTCTAAATAAAGCTCCAAAGTTAGCTTACATTTTGTTGAGGGGAAAACTGGCTTGGCCTTTTTCAAAAGTGCTCTGTTGACCTCTGACCTCTCCAGATAGCTGAATGAAAAGGGGGTACCCACAAGTCTCCCCTTTTGCGATGACAATCCCATGACGTTTTCTTTGTTTTTCCCTAAATGATTTACAGATTTTTAGTCATTCTATTATCAAATGGCTTGAAAAACTAGTGCAAATAGCTGCCGTGAATGGGAAAATAATCTCTTGGCTGACTGTTTACAACATCTAGCTCCGACGCAAGTGTGTATCCATGTGTATACCATGTGTGCTTTCTCTTATTCAAACAAAGCTTACCCCGTTTCATAGACAACAGCAGAGATAATGTGCCATTAATGACAGAACATACAGTAACATGGCCAAATGCATCTCTGAAAACACAAACCACTTCAGCTGGAGCCATAGAGATATCAAGGAGCCGTGCACCTACAGACTTTAGGAGCCATTAAAATCTGCACTTGTGTAATTCTGTGTCTGACTGTATGCATTGGCATCAGCTACAGCCCTTCAAAATACCGGGCCAGGGCACTGCATTAGTGCCATCTAGTGCCTTCAAACCTCCGTCCTGACTCCAGCAGACCATACAATCCATGAACTATACAATAAAACAAAAGTTGTTTTTATGATGAAAGGCACATTTGAGGTGACCAGTGCAATCTGCGGCACGACTCCTTTGATTGCTGTATCCTTTCGAGCCTCCCTCATTGAAACAATGATAGCCCCACTCAAGCTAGAGGGCTATTGACATTGACAGGACTTGAACTTCATTCTACTGTGTTATAATATTAGAACTGATGATGGTAATTCTTAGACTGAATGTGTGTTTATATTGTGTGTGTGTGTGAGTGTGAGAGAGTCAGAGAGAGAGAGAGAGAGAGAGAGAGAGAGCGCTGCAGAGTGAGGCAGCATGTGCTTGTGTGCAACAAAACATCTGTTTTGACGACAGCATTCCTCCTTTGTCTGCCCTTTAAAAAGGAAAAACCAGCAATTTGTTGCAAATGGCCTGAGTCAAATGTGATCCCTGTGAGCATCTGGACAGAAAAAAACTTGCTCTCTCTTTGTATCCCTCTCCCATCTCTCGCGGTGGACCTGAATAAGTGACAGTAATGATAGCCTTCTCCGCTATCGCTTGTACGTTTAAAACAACAATGTTCACGTTTTCTTGACAAAAGCGAGCTTTCCATGGTGATGCAAAGTTTTTTCAAAGTCAAGAATTAACTTTCAACCTCAAAAGCCTCTCTTAAACGCGAACGCAAAAGTTGTGAGAAATTGTTATTAGCGCAACAAGACGTAATAGGGTGGAAGGTGGGAGAATATGGTTTCCATGCTCTCTCCTACCAACATTACACAACAATCCTCACAGCTGGACTCCCCACAGTGATGCTAACACCTCCAGGGCTGCAAACTATTCCTGCTCAGCGATAACTTTTGCTTCTCCATAGATTGGAGACTTCTGTAAAGTATCCTGCTACTTTTATTCGGCATCCAGACAGTGAAGTGGGTCAGAGGCAACATGTGGCCCTGTCACTGCCTGATCTGATCAAGTGTGTGAACTGTCCAGATGATGGCTTTCAGTTCTCAATTTACTCTAAGTCAATTTACAGTCATCAACGTCCTAAAGTAGCTGTAATACACCTTTCTAGTTACACATTAGACTTTTAAGATCCCACGTTATCTGACAGCAAATACAAATATTAGCATGTGCATTATTTGTGTTTGCACATGCAACTGTGGCCATCTGTGTACTGAGTAGTTTCAAGCATGTTGGAAACGGTCATTGGTTTGCCAAAATAGGGCTGAACACACTGCGTTGATGGCATATCCTCCTCAAAGCTCCTAAACTGTGCTTTTTTTCAGATTAATATGAGCGTTTGGAACACAGTGAACGTATGGATCGACAGCAGAAAGTAAGCCTGCACAATTCGGGGAAAAATATGAATCACGATTTTTTAGCTTAGAATTGAAATAACAATTCTCTGCCACGATGTTTTGGGCCATGACAAAACAAAACAAAATGGCAGTACCAAACAGATTTTCTTTGGCACCTATAGCACATCACCTGTGCTGTACTGTATCAGCTAAACTATGTGGTCAAGGTTCCTTTTTTGTGGCGGGTGAACACAGTTTGGCAGATGATTTCGGAAGTTCAACAAGTCCATGGAAGTAAGTGTAAACTCTGAGCATTTTAATTCAGGATGGCTAGCAGGGTTAGCATTTAGCTGTCTGGGTACATAAAGCAGATGAAAATCACAGGACACAGATCGACATTGTACACAGAAACAGAATTTTGCTTTCTGTCTGCGTGTGTGTGTGTATGTGTGTGTGTGTGTGTGTGTGTATGTGTGTGTGTGTCTCTCTCTCTCTCGTGTAGCGGCGGCAGGGTACTTACAATAACATGTTCCTCTGAGAGGGTTACCAAGGTAACGGTTCTCTGAGTCACATCTGGAACGACACAGGAAAGACAGGTGGACAGGGAAAGACAAATAAGAAGAGAGAGAGAGAAAGAACAGAGGCGTTAACAAGGATTTAGTTTTTCCAAAAACACATTTCAGTGTTAGCGCGGTTGTGTGTGAGTGTCAGGTGGGCCCTTGCTGCAGGTATTGTTTTCCCCCAGCTCTTTGCGAGGTGCTGTCCCTCGACAGTCCTGTCCTTGCTTTTCCCTCCCCCCCCCCTCCCATAAGCCCACCCCCAACATACGCACACACACCCGCACTCACACACAGAATTATGAGAGAGAACACCTAACCTCCTGAAGCACTATATATACGTACACACGTAGGCAATAGTGCAACAGAAGTAGTATATTAATATTAAGTAGTGTATAAAGCTATGGTGATGGTTTTTTTGCAACTTTTCAAGACCATAGAGAGAGATTTTTATTACAGTATCTCTCTGCAGTATCATTTTTAATCCATGTAAAAAGGTTTGTTTTGTATCATCTCTTTCATTCAGATGCTTAGTTCTCTCTTTAGATTGACATTTATTACTGCCTGTTAGTGGAAAACTAAATGGGAAACATAGTTGACATATGTTTGACAAGGCAAGAGCAAAACACTGTGACATTTCAGTTTTAAGTACATCAACCACCGTCCTTGTGGATATTTTTCCAAAAGGAAAAAAATAATGACTACTGTTTATCAAACGCGGCCAGTCACTCAAGAATCTACAAAGCATTTTAATTTGACATTTCAGCCATTGTGACCAGTGGGAGGTTGAAGCTTTTTAAAAGACACTCATTTGTCGAAGGACAGTAATTGGCTGCAGTTGAAAGTTTTGACCTTAAGGTGAAGAGGAAAGACTAATGACCAGTCAGCTCTGCCGCAATAAAATACAATAGATTTTTCCAGTAGAAATGTAATGAAATTGTAATGCTTTTTCAAAATATATAATGGGATTAGCATGCGTTTTAAAGGTGCTCTAAGCGATGTCACGCATGTTTTAGGCTACAAGATTTGTTGTCACATTGAGCAAACATCTCACATCTGCTAGCTGCCTGTCCCCTGAACACACCGTAAAAAACATCTATCTGAAAGCTGCCTGTCCCCTGAACACACCGTAAAAAACATCTCACTTTCTGAAAGCTGACTGTACCCTGAACACACCGTAAAAAACATCTCACTTTCTGAAAGCTGACTGTACCCTGAACACACAGTAAAAAACATCTCACTATCTGCCTGTCCCCAGAACATACTAAAAAAAACATGATCTCAAATCACAAAATGTGCCCACCTGCACAACGAAGCATATAGGCCTACAGTGTTCTAGCCAATAACCAACAAGAAGAATTTGGGGGTGGGGGTTGGTGCGTGGGGGCATGGAAGGGAGAGGGAGGGGACGGGATGAGGAGGGGGGAGGGGCAAGACTTTGAACGTCAACAAGAAGTAACGTCATCCAACATTGCTTAGAGCACCTTTAAAGAGCTTTGAGGTGCAGAAACATAAGTCCCTCAAAGATAAAGTACATTTTAACACCCAACAAAAGTAATATCAAGGTTAACAATTTTTGCGCAGTGTCATCAAGAAATGTACATGCTTCTGAGGCCATTAAAGTGTCAAGATGAAGATGAGTGTCTGAAACACTGATAGGAGAATCATGATAGGAGAATCATGGAACGGCATTAGAAAACAAAAGCCAGAGTCATTACACTTCCACTGCCAAGACACTGTCTGTGTGTGTGTGTGTGTGTGTGTGTGTGTGTGTGTGTGTGTGTGTGTGTGTGTGTACACATGACATTCATCTGGAAGACTTTAATAAGAAAAACAAAAAGGGTGTTTATTGACATTGCAACAGCTAGAGTGATGTTCTGTATTGTGGCCATTTAGAAAAAAAGACAACTCCCTGGTTATCAAACCCATATGCAGGTATTTGACAAGTTTGACTAAATATGGAGAGTAAATCATCCAAAGCACCCCAGGAGTCCACACACTATTTCACAGTGTAACGGATGAAGGGCTGGACAACTCTGAGAGAAAGAGAGAGCATAGAAATGAAAGAATTACAGAGGAAAGAAGAGGAATAAGTGAACATGAGGCCAGGTGAGTGTTTGTGAATTTGCTTGTAGCGGGTCGCCCAGCAGAGCCGGATGCTGAATATTTCATTTTTCTATAAACTCCGGCCAAGGACGAGGCTGAACCCTGACGGCCTCACTGAGCTACCATCCTGAATCAGGAGTTCACAACAACAATAAAACAAGTTAAAGAAGTAAAGAGAGAAGTAAAGCAGCAGAATAATACTTTTGGTCTCACTTTGTTTTGGTTGGATTAAGAAACTACCTGACGTCTAGACCAACATGGTCCAAGTAACTAAGATTACTGCTGAACTACAGAACGGCCCTTTACAGGAAGCTGAATGTGCTCATATTTTATTTTATTTTATACTACGGCAGCACTCAGTGACTCTCGTCTTACGGCATTAATACAGAACTACTTACTGGTTGTCATCTGCATTACAGAAAGAAAGAAAGAAAGAAAGAAAGAAAGAAAGAAAGAAAGAAAGAAAGAAAGAAAGAAAGAAAGAAAGATTAGAGGAAAGAAAGATTAGAGGAAAGAAAAAAGGATAGATTAAGAGTAAAAAAGAAAGAAAGAAAGAAAGAAAGAAAGAAAGAAAGAAAGAAAGAAAGAAAGAAAGAAAGAAAGATTAGGGGAAAGAAAAAAGGAGGATAGATTGCAAGTAAGATGGAAGGAAGGAGGATAGATTGATAAAACAAGGAAAGAAAGAAATGGTTAGGTTGAGGGAAAGAAAAACAGAAAAACAAAAAAGTGAAGGAGAGAGAGGCTTTTTGAACGAAGAGTTTGGGCTGCAGAGAGGAGACCTGGACAGAGAGCAGCGTTGTCTCAAGAGGACTCTGGGACTTTAAAAGCTTTGGACTCGCTTCCAGCCGACGACCACAAAGCAGCACAACAACATTTATTGTGATAAATGTGATGTCATAAATTGCTTTGAGCCCTCTTTAGAGCCAAATAAAATCTATAAAATACATCAGACTTCTTTATTCTTTTAAATGTATGCATAAGTCCAAATATTACACAGAAATTGGCTCTGCCAGAGGAGGTTGGACACTGGGTTCAACACTGATGAAGATAGCTTATAAAGGATTCAGTGTTTGAAAAGATCTCAGCCGGGTGGAAGCTAGCGGACTCTGCTGATAATCCATTTACTCATGTAGGTTTAGCCACCATGATTAAACCATCATGACTTGGGGGGTGACCAATTCTGGGTTAAAATCGGGTTGTGAATTGAAACAAATGACCTGGTTTGGTTTACAGAAAGATGATTGTTTGGGTTAAAATAAGTACAGTTGTTATGTAATTTAAGTTAAGTGCATTACATTGGTTAAGTATGATATGTTGTCAAGTGAATGTTGACTTTGGGTTTCACACGGGACACGAACATGGGTCTCCTTGGTGAAAGCCCTGTTGATTGACCCATCCATCCACTCCGACCGTCAAAGACAAATGTAATCACAGTATGTTTCCCTCAAACTGAATTAAGATTGTTGTTGTACGTCTGAGCCTTACGTCATCATTGTAAATTAGTCACGGTAAAACCGTATACCGCGGTAAAATAGGGAGGAGGTTTGACGGTATCAAGATTTGGATACCGCCCAACTCTAGCTGGCCCATCTCACTTGGTAGCTGTTAGATAACAAGTGAGGCTTGGAATATCCTTTAAGTTAGCTTGGTCCTACCAGACTCTGGTCCATTAGCCTGGTCCTACCAGACTCTGGTCCATTAGCCTGGTCCTACCAGATTCTGGTCCATTAGCCTGGTCCTACCAGATTCTGGTTCAAAACTCGGCTCAAGACTGGTCTTGCTCGGGCTTTAACTTCTGGATATTTGACAGCGTTGCCAAAACAAGCCAAATCACTTCACTCGCAACTTTCTTCGCCGCAATTACGGAACTACAACTCAAACTAGCACACAACCTCAACGTCATCGTTCTCAGACACTCCCTCTGTTCGCTGATTGGACCGCCAAAAATATAGCCGGAGAGAAAACAAGATTGCAAATCCAGACGGTGTACTGAAGGAAAATGAAGCCGGGCTACCTTTAAGCTAGTAATGTGTTACTCCATCTTTAAAAACAATAACTACACAAATTTTATCTCAAAAAGCAAAGCTGCCCAAAGCATCAACAGAGCTAGTCATGTAGCTAGCAAGATGCTGGTACTGCCTGACCGTGCCCTAAAGCAGATCCTGGCCACGTACAGTATGATATAGGAAGTTGCATGCATGGGTTCAGAGGAGGAGGATAAGCAGACTTGGAGGTTAGGTAAAGGGCGATGACGAGCTATTTTCTCTCCTGGGGGACACTTAAAGTCCTGGACCCAGCGCTACGACAAAAAGGGTGAAGGACACTTAAGCTGCTTACAACAGCCTAATGGGGACAAGATAAAGGCCACAAAGGACTGGATTGCCTCATCACTTAAAACACACTGAGCCCCCCGCCCCACACACACATGTGACAAGTATTTGTGCTCTAGTTGCTGTTCCTGTAAACCTCTGCCAAGATAAACAACTTGGAGATTAAAAGTCACAATAATATTGGTCCTGCGTGCATGTTTGTTTTTGTGTGCGTAATTTAATTTATTCTATGAATCAGAAGATGTTTCACCTGTTACACTTTTTTACCGGCATCAAAAGAACCAGGGTGCAGATAGTGAAACCATTCAATTTGACAAACAACATGCACTCTCTCGCTCCCTCTGCGCAGTCAAGTACAGTAAAAGATGCAAATTAGCAGGCAATTAGTGGAGTTCTCTACATTTGGAGCAGAGACCAATTAAAGCTAAATCAACACAATCAACACAATCAGTTAGAGAAAACAAGGAGAGATAAAGTGGATACTTGAGCAGAGTGAATGTCAAGAAAAGACTCCGGTCTCACGCGGTAAAAATAAGATAAAAGTACCGACAGGGCTAGACCTTCAATAGATTATTCAGGAATGTTTTCAGTTGTAAACTGTGACCACACTTAAACAGCAGGGGAACATCTGGTGAGCAAATGGATTCCTTGAGGATCTGTAGCTCAGGTATAGACCATATTCCAGCAATCCAAAGTGTAGATATTTGACATAGATATTTAGATTTAGATATTTTTACTCTGCGGGTGGCACAGGCTGATGATGCTGTCTAACATTTTGGTTGAGAGAAATCTCTCTCGACAGCTAATCAGTGTTGGGCAAGTTGTACCTCCAAAATGTAATAAATTATAGATTACTAGTTACTGTCGTTTGAGAGTAATTAGTTCAATTTCAATGTCACTTAATTGTAATGCTTTACTGTACTTTTGAGTTACTTTCACCAAAATAACTGCAAAAGTTTGACTTGGCAGGTAGTTTGTGAATTTCCCCACCGGATCAATAAAGTCCTCTTTATCCACTTTAATACATTAATACCTTATAGTTGTATTGAAATATGGCATAGTAACTTTTCACGACTGATAAAAATATATCAATATAACTTATATGTTTGTGTAGTAAGACAAGGCAGCTTTATTTGTATAGCACATTTCAGCAACAGGGCAAATCAAAGTGCTTTACACAAAACCATGTAATAATTATAGATTACAGATTACTAGTTTATTATAGATTATCAGTTACTGTAAACTGCCTAAACGTTAATTCTCGACATGTTTCTATCTGTCAGCAGCTCGGACACACTGCTGTCCGCGCTGACGTACGGTCACCTGTTGGGACACAGATGTTGTCCGTACCGTCTCTGGTTGTGGCTCTGACCACGAGAACAGAGACGGGACAGCTCGCTTCAACACAGCCAAATAAGATGAAACCTTTATTTGTCCCACGGTGGGGAAATTGCGGTTTGCAACAGACAAAAGCAAAGATAGATAAGTGTACAAGTAGCATAAACAAGTACTGTTCTTACAGTAAAATGAAAACAAAGTTTTACTAAAATAGACTATGCCTTATCCAGTCTAAAAACACTAAACTTTGCGTTAAAATGCATTGTAACTCGCGTTACTGAGATTGTAACAGGTATAATTGAATAAGTAATGCGTTATATTACTGCGTTACAGCAAAAAGGAATACATTACTGCAATTACGTTACTTTGTAATGTGTTACTCCCAACACTGGTGCTAATATTGACGATACAGTTAGTTTAATGTTCATTGTCCCCAGAGGATGATCTTTAATGAGTCTGGTGACCGTTTACCTTCTGGTGAAAATGCCACTTTGATTGATGGTCCAAGGTACCTTTGAAAAGTAATGGCTGGATTTTGACACAAAATAATCTTAATCTGATTCTAAAACATTAACATGAGCATGTTAAGTTATCAACAAAGTGTTTTATCGTACAGAAGCTCAGGTATCATCAGATATTAAACATACAATACTAAGAACACTGTGCACCTGTGGGTGTTAAAAGTGTGTATATTCATCTGTGTTTACAATATATAAATATCTTCATGCGATTATGTTTAACAACAAATGTGTGATTTTTCTTTTGTTGGTTTGATGTAGCATGCGCCCGTTGTTTTTTTTACTCCTTTCATATAGCCTTGAAAATCTTCACCAAATCAGCTTTGTACGTTGTTGTACTAAAAACTAAATAAAAAGATTTATTTTAAAAAAACAATCAAATGTGAAGTATTGATAGAGCAAAAGGACAAAGAGAAAGAAAGTCCTTTTCTGTTGTATATGAATAAAACAGAAAATGAAAAACACACACACACACACACACACACACAAAGCTACTTTACCTAATGGCTCCATTATTTCTGACTTTGCACAGAACACACACACACTCTCAAATATGCATCAACACACCTGATGTAACCTGGGGGCGCCAACCGTCCGCCCCCAAGGGGGGAAATTGCTCGTTCATAATCAAAACGACAAACAAATGGCCCTCGACTTGGCACGCCATTTTGGAGTGACTCAAGCAAAACAAACAGCGCTGTGACAGAGAAGCATTTAGAGAGAGACAGAAGGGGGAGCAAATCAAAAGGTGACAGCGACTGCAGTGGCTTAGAGATGCACAAGTGAAACAAGTGAACACAAACACAGTTTCTGCTTGCGGCCTCTGTGGCGTCTGACGTATGTTCATGTAATGTTTTCTGTTAAGGAGGAGTTGTTATTTTGCCCCAACTCATTTAAAATCCTGCCATCTGACAACCTTTTTAATCAAAATAGAGTGTCGTGGTAACACTTGCAACATTGCAGCATTTCACTTTGTCTTATCGATCACAGAAATATTTAATAGTCGTTACTAGAGATGGTCCGATACCATTTTTTGCTTCCCTATACCGATTCTGATACCTGAACTTGCATATCAGCAGATACCAAGTACTGATCCGATACCAGCGTGTCATATATTTTATTATGTTTTAACAGCTGTATGCTACTATCCCTGTATGGATGTGATATGATTTCTATCTCTTGTCGGTCTGGCTCAGGTTAAACTCTCAAACAATGAACGCCACAGAACTTAACAGAATTATCCAGTTTGACAGTCAGTTATAACGGGAAAAGGACATAAAGTACTTTAACGTAGATTTTCTTTAGGGCTTTATTACGTGGTATAGGATATGTGCATAAACTCCAGTACTTCCTGATACCGATGCCAGCGTTTTAGGCAGTATTGGAGGCAATACCGATACTGGTATCGGAACATCTCTAGTCATTACTATGACTCAACATACAACAATTTGCATAGCCTCGTCCAGGGTGCGATTTGGTCTACATATCAATGGCTCTGCAGAATTATTTTGACAAATGTATCACCACCAAGGGGATCAATGCTACTTCACCAATAGACCAAATAGTCTACTGTACCTTTACCATAGAAGTATTTTTTTTTAAAATTTTTTGGGCTTTTCTGCCTTTATTTGATAGGACAGCTAGGCCAGAAAGGGGAGAGAGAAGGGAGGGGGACATGCAGGAAATTGTCACAGGTTGATTTCAAACCCTGGACCTCTGTGTCAAGGCATAATCCTCAAAGTATATGTGTGCCTGCTCTACCCACTGAGCCAACCCAGCCACCCATAGAAGTATTTTAATCTAGGTAAAGCGCTGTAATGGGAACGCATAGATCTGAGCAGCGGTTGCTTGTTGAATTTAGCCGTTACAGAGCTCCAATAGGTGACTGTGAGCCGGGTACAGGCAGCGCCAGATGACGGTCCTTTCAGGGGTCATGGTAGTGGAGGTTAGCCAAAAAAGGTGAGCGTCATGCGGCGATGACAGTTCATTTAAGGCACCAAAATTACTAGTTAAGTTTAACTAGTAAATCGCTTTTTCCACAAATCGCACTGTGGCTGCGTCCATCTCAACCATTGCTTCAACCAATGGCTTTCATGGCCATTTTTCTGTTCCATATTTCTATATCACAAGAAGATGACATTGTCATTCTCTATCCTGACTACAAAGTTGGGGCTGGCTCGGCTATTTTTTAACCAAGGAAACAGCCATTGGCTACTTTTCTTTAAAACAATCATTAAAAGATAAGTTGGTGTTCAACGGGGTCTTAATGGAATACCAAGGTAATACACTGATCAAAGTTGACAGGTAACATGTGGAAAGAGTCTTTTAGTTTGAGTTCAGGCTGAAGTCAGGAGGGGGGCTGAGATTTAGGATCACTCAAAGGTTGTGTTGAGGTTAGGGTAAGGCCGTAAGAGGTGAAAGTCAAGTTAAGGTTTAGAAAATGAACATAATCGGTAGCAGGTATAATTTAAGATGTTATTGTGATAATCAGTTGTATGGTTTGAAATGATGTCACTCTGTATTAGTCTCAACATGCATCATAAGTGAAAGACATCCGTATCAAAACATCTGTATCTTTAAGCAGGCTACTTAACAATCCACACTACACCACCACCTTTTAAAATCAATGACAGCAACATTTGTTCAGCATTTCTCCCAATGTTTGCTTGTTCTGTAAATGAAAGAATCGAATCAAACAAAGAACACTAACATCACCACTGCAATCTCCACTGAACCATACAGTATCTGACTCTAAATAAACCAGGGCGCCCCCAGGCTTCTCAACGTTAAATGTAATAGTTTTTTGAGACCTTTTTAATACCACCTAGGATGAACTTTAATGGCAACTTCACGGCAATAAAATGGAATCTCAGTGCGGATTTTAAACCTCAGAAAGGAATTATTTACCTAGTCTGGCTAACACCAGACCAAGAAAAGCTCAGTAGGGTTGAGATTGAACATTGAGGCGTGACCAACGGGCAAAGTTCACATAACTGAATACAATTGGAAAGTCCTTCAACCAATGAGACCAACAATCCGAGTGACGTAGAAGCGACAGCGGCATCAACGGGTTGCTGCGCTTCGGTGGCCGCCATGTTAAATGTAAACAATGAGCTTCTCTATCGTCATCGTGTTAAACCAATAGCGTGCCAGCCAGATGAGCCAGTTTGTGATTGGCAGAATGGGGTTAGGGTTTACGCAGTATAGTAACGTTACCTGAATTTAATAAAAACATCTTTGTGAAGTGTAACATAAAATTAATTAAATATTTGCCATATTTAGACCTTTTATCCGATAAAATTCAAACTACAAAATAAATGTTACACAAATTGTTTTGGATGTTGGGGCATTTATTAAATCATACGGAAGGAAAAAATGTAAGACCTTTGTAATTTAATACTTTGCACATAAAATGTAATACTTTTAAGGAACTTAAGTATACTTTTTAGAATACATTTAAGACTAATACTTTTAAGACCCAGCTGCAACCCTGTAAACACTTACCAGTTGCTCCAACACATAATGGAAGCAATTACAAGCACAAGTTTATGAAACGTCTACGATGCACACATCAATAAAACGCATCAATAAAACATACTAGCAGTTCAAATGAAGACACCAAATGTGTGTGACTGCTTCAGTCTCGTCTCTCTCACACTCTCTCACACACACACACACACACACACACACACACACACACACACACACACACACACACACACACACACACACACCCCTCTGTCTCTACTTTTTAGCCTGCTAGATTTATCGATGCAGCAATTTTCAGTCTGTCTCTGTGGTGTGTTGGTCCGCCAAGTCATTTAGGATATTGCAGGGCTGCAGCGGTTAAGTCTGGCCCAGTCAGGAAAACACACACACACACACACACACACACACACACACACACACACACACACACACACACACACACACACACACACACACACACACGTTTATCATTGTTCTTTCCATCTTCCTGACAACCATTAATAATAATGAGTCAAATCCTATTGCCATAAACTCAAATAAAAAAAAATTGAAATTAAAAAAATTGTAATTAACCAAAAATTTAAACTCTGGAGCCTTTCCATTTTTTTAATTTTTTTTTTTTTTTTTTTTACACTTACCATAATCCAAAGTGTTACATCACCTCAAAATGTGCCTGTAAATGTAACCGGGCTACTTAATGGGGTGGTGGGGGGGGGATCTCTGGGCACCTCACGATTCAATATCGATTCAGAGGCCAGCCATTTGATTCCAAACCAATTATTGATGCATGTCAATGCAACAATTTTTTATGTACAATTCCATGCGAGATTTAAAAAAAATATACATATTAATCTGAGTTTGTTATATTTTGACATATACTGTATTTGTCACATACAAGTTGTAATGAAACATTTTGTCTTTGTCTGCTGGGGTTTTTATTTTGTCGTCATTTCCATGCTAAAGCCTTAAAGGGCAGAATCCGCTACAGGAAACATGTAATGTGATAAAGTAGATCAACAGCCTTTATGTGTTTTGACTATTTTATGTATGTCTTTTTAGATTATGTGTATATATACAAAACTTTTTTTTCCCACTCACTCTGTTTTCTGATTTGTACATGTCTGGAGACAGTAACTTTTAAATAAAAATCAACACAATTAATAAAAAAAAGAAATAATAATTTTAAAATCAAATTCTATTATTAACTTATCATAATCGAGCATTGAATCGTTCTAGAGAGAATGTCGATGCATCTAAGAATCGATTATTTTTTCCCACCCCTACTTAATGGCATATTGGAGCATATTCTGGGTGAGTTGCCATGTTTGAGCAACACTGCACGGCCAGCTTTATATAGTATTGATTGTTTTCAAGAATAAGTTCAGTGATCAGTAGATCTTTAGTGTTCTGATCTTTTCATATCTTTTGTATTTAATTGGGTTACCTACCAATCGAACAGGCAGTAAATTGGCAATAGCGTGGGCATTTAATCCTACTGCAGTTACAGTGTATGATGGCATACTCACAGCTGACACTGGTCTCCCTTGATGCCCTTAGTGGTACAGAAGCACTTCCCTGTGTTGACCTGGCACACGTTGGCATGGCTGTTACACTTGCATGCTGCAAGGAAAAGACAATGGGTTGAAAGAGAAAAAAGAAAAATATGTTAAGATTTAATCTCTGAAATCTCAGTATAATCTGTGGTGTGGAGACATGAAGACTGTTTTCAGAACCCAAGATTTTCTCATAGAGAACTCGTGGTGCCCCCGAGTACACGCTAATGTACTGCAGTGGCACTGCTCAGCATCCAGCACTAAAACCTGCATTTGCTTTGTACACACAATAATCCTTTATCATTGTGGTTACCAATAATCCATCTGAGGAAATGTACGCAGAGAAAGAGAGGGGGAGGAGGCAAGGGGAAGATACATGAGGGAGTGGAGGAGGGTGGAGGAGAGAAGGAAGGTACAGGAAAAGGAGGAGAAAGACGCAGAGATGGAGAGAGAGAGAGAGAGAGAGAGAGAGAGAGAGAGAGAGAAAGTGTAATCAGGAGACAAAGGAAGGGGGAGTAAGAAAGATAGAAAAGGACAAATCACTAATTTTCTGAGAAACACCAAAGCATCTTGTGGCTCTGAGTCATTCCCACTCAGCACTAATACCTTTCAAGTTGATGATTAAAATGTTTTCTTTTGTTTCCTTGTTCTTAGGCAAGACCGAACCCCAACCAATCGGACTGCTTCGTAGGGCGGGACATGCCTGTAAAGTTACGTGGGTTCCATAATAACACAGTAATTAGCTGCCCCCTCTGGTAAACTTCTGGGACAGTTTGAACTGTGTGAGGTAACCTCCTGGATGGTGAAATGTCTCTTTTGGAAGCTATTTACCGTAGGTTGTCCGCTTTTGATTAGAGCCACCAAGATGGGAGCCTTTTCCTTTGGCGAGTCTAATCTTTTAATCATTTTGTTATGCAAAAGCAGAGCATGATGTAGCCAGATGATTCACATGGAGCCGAGCATGTAATTTAGACACTAAATCACTTCTGCATGGAGTGACTAACGGCAGAGACAAACAGGAACGGTCGCTATACCCTTGTGTTATGGTGTGCATGCGTGTGTGTTCACGTCCACACAAGGCCAGTCTTGCCCGTGTCCCTCTCCGGCTGAATTGACTTTGTGCTTGTTCTTATTCTTTCCAATTGGCACGGAGACAAGGCCTATAATAAAACTGTGGTGCGCTCGGGTCAAGGTAAAGCCAAGGCACCGGCGGATAATGAGAGGAAAACAACCTCTCCAATCCCCACTCCTCCCTCTGCCAGGGAAGAGGGCCTGATCGGCTCACTTAGACGGAACAAAAACAAAAGAGGAGACCTAAACCCTGCTTGAAATATTTAGATTTTCGAACACACACACACACACACACACACACACACACACACACACACACACACACGGCAGAAAAACAAGGCGGCACAGAGGCACATTTAAATGTCAATGGGCTGAAAGTCAAATTGACGTTCTTCAAATTGAAAATATAGCAGAGGCAGTAACCCTAACAAAATTCAACTTCAATCTATTTCTTGAAATATCATTGACCCATCACAGAGAAAGAAAACCTTTCCAGAGATGCCCACTGAGCCATACAGATTTGGGAGATGAAAGAGCCTTTAATAAAAAAAGGCTTTTACACTTAAGATAAAGAAATCACAGGCGCAGACTCGGGTCACCCTGTTGTTCAAACTATTTTGATTTAGCAGGCAGGCAACAAAGGCATAGAAAGAACACACGTAGTAGAAATGTGCATTTATGAACTCACACAGATTCTACCAATAGCATTTTGAGAAAAGCCAACACAGACTGAGAAAAAAGAATAAGCCAGATACAAAGAAATGTGGCTTAAAAAGCTGCCAGTCATTTTTACTGTTTTACTTTCGAGAACCACCTTACTGAATACCACAATTAGGCCTGTGACAATTATCACGTACAGTTATTGTATAATTATCTTTTTTTTTCCATGATCACGGTTTCTTTGTCTAATCTGGATACAGCAAGTTTTTTGTTGCATCTGCTTTTCTTTTTGCATTGTTTCTATATGTGCAGCGCGTTCATGGATTTGGTTGTGTTGTGTGTATTTGCAGCACGTTTGTTGAATTTGTTGCCAAACTAATGAAGTTGTTTTCTTTGTGAATGAATAATGTATTGTAAATAAATGTTCTTATATACACCCCCTATGTTAAAATCCCATAAGATCATCTCTCAATGCAAATCAAACCAGCTATTAAGCTCCAAGGGAACTTTCTTCTATAACTTATACAACCTTATAGATAACTTGTTCTTTTCCCCCTATCTGTGCATTTTAAATGACATTTGTTGCTTTGTTTCTTTGGTGTTGTTCACTGACAAAACCCCTCCATTCACAGAAACACTTTTTCTTTCTCCGCTTTGATATTCTGTGCAGAGGCTCCTGATCAATCTGTAAACTAGGCCTGCAGGCTGTTTCAGGATGTTACAACATGGAGTTCACCGAAAGGAGTCTCATCTGAGCCGTCAGCGCGCCGTCATTCTTCGAAGTGTACGGTATTCAAAGTGAATCTACTAAGGCTGCTGGGACATTTGTGCACGACAGACTGGAAGACTGTGCGACGGCTCACACTGCGTTCACTGTGCAAAATAGATGCACAATAGCACAAACTGGTTCATTGAAGACAACAATAATGTTTAGGTTTCAACTGAGGGACATTGCAAACTGTGATGCATACAATATGAGCGATAGATAGATAGATAGATAGATAAGATAGATAGATAGATAGATAGATAGATAGATAGATAGATAGATAGATAGATAGATAGATAGATAGATAGATAGATAGATAGATAGATAGATAGATAGATAGATAGATAGATAGATGCTGTCAAACAATTCAAATATTTATATATAAATCGCATTGTCATAGTTAACTGTCAATCGCAATTAATCGCACATTTTTATCTATTCTAAATGTCCATAAATTTCTGTTTGTCCCATTATTTCTCATTTTAATGCTCTTAACATGGAAAAGTGGATCGGCTTGCTTTGTGCAAATGTTTTTTTTTATTGAAAACAACGTTGGCATATAGCCTAATGCAGTGTTTAATTTCACACGTAGCATTCTCACTTGGAGCAAATAATCACTCACACAATGTAACACTGTCCATCAATAAAAAATACTTTGACAAGGGGGGATTGGCATCAGCTGTGTGCTTGGCCATATTTCAGACAAGTCGTGCTGCAATGATAGCTCAGTTTGACAAATAACACATTAACTGACAGCACTAATATTTACAGTATATAGTATATGTTGTTGGAACGAAATCCAAAAGTCAAATATAATACAAATAGAAAAAAAAAAAAAATCAATACAGTACTATTCTAATGTTTTTCTAATGTTTGATTTTTTATAATTGAGCTAACGTTAGCTAATCTCCCTCTTTTCATGTCATATCTGATGAACAATAAATTATGGGATTAGAAACAAGGCATTGTGAGCTCTTTTAATTTAGAAATCGATTTGGCATTGTGAGCTCCCCACAGATTAGAAAGCAATTTGTGACGTCATACGCACATTTGCATAATGAATAATTAATGAATAAGCAGACCTAAACACTCAAGGTGAAAACAGGATCTGCAGCAGGTGTTGAAAATTAAACCATGTAAACCTATTCTGGTACAACCTCCAAATACAATTATGAACCTGAAAATGAGCATAATATGGCCACTTTAAATATTCAAATATCATTTGAATATTAAAAAAAAATTAAATTTGAATGGTATTGTAGAGGAAGACTCACAGCTCTAACATCCAGAAGTTAAACTGACTCGGTAAGGTGGCAAAGAAGCACATTTACTCTTCCTTAAAGACCATGAAACGGACGTGTCACAAACACTGTGGGGAAACTTAATCTACCTCCACAGTACACAATACAGATATAACGCTTGACAGACACTTGACTCACGCAACCAGTCTGCAGACACAATCATGCTCAAGTGCCCAGAGGTGAACTCAATTCAATGAGAGAACAACTGGGGTTTAGGTGGGAGAAGCACGGGATTCATAAAAAGGAGAGAGAAATGTAGCACCCCTTGCTGACAACACAGAAATAAGCCGCGGTATAAAGAAACCTGATCTCTTGGCAAAAAAAGGCTGATTTGATATAAATCATTTTTCCCATGACTTGTGCAAGGCCCCTGAAGAGAGTACAATTTCTCACCCCACTGCCTCTACATGTACACACAATACAAAAGATCCACGTTGTCCGGGTGTGTTTGAATGTGTGTGTAGGTGTGTGAGAGAGAGAGAGAGAGAGAGAGAGAGAGAGAGAGAGAGAGAGAGAGAGAGAGAGAGAGAGAGAGAGAGAGAGAGAGAGAGAGAGAAGCGAGAGCAGTAGAGTTGAGATGAGTTAGGAAACATGGGAGAATAGTTCTGGGCTCCGTCTTATTCCTGAGGTGCGTGCAGTTATAAAGCTCAAGATAACTTCTAACCTCCTCTGTTCTGACAGGAAGTGAAAAGTTTACATCGTGAATAAAAGAAGCCATGTGTGCTTTATTATTTCTCTGCTGCTCTTTAGGAATGTCTCCATCCAAACTATTTGCCAAAGAAAGAAAGACAGACAGACAGAAAGAACTGAATGGTGTAAGCTGCCGCCATTCAGTTGCCCAAAAAAGAAATCTCTAAGAAAAAAACATTGGGGACATCACTCTGAAAGTGTTTGGGGACACCAGCATGCAGTAAATATTACACCACTACACCAGTACCTACACCACTTTGGAACAGGTGAAAATAACACATGTATAGTGCAAGAGAAATACAACATGGTTTATAACCCAGACTGCATGTGATTAGCATAAAGTGGGCATACTGTAAAGAAGAGACTTGTAGGTACCCATCAGGGTTGGGTAACGAACTCAGTACTTTCTTAGGTCCAGACAGAATTACGTCGGTACTGCGTTGGTTTTAGGTCTAGTTTTACATGATATAAATACCGTCATTGTAGAGCCTGCTACAGCCTCTAAAGAACAGTAATGTTGTCCGGCATCACGAGCAGTCCTGCGTGTCTCTAAGGGTTAACAGCTGGCTAGGCCGGCGGGAATTCCCCCAGTCTGGGCCTGCTTGTGCAGGCCCCTTTACTGACAATGTTAAATGTTCATGACAATTTAATTAGCAAGTCACCAACCCAATGCAATATGTCAGTCAAGTGTCAACAGCACTGTAATTCCTGTTACATATTCTAAAAATGTGCCATTGTGCGACATGTTCACACCTACCAGAAGTGTTCATGGGTTCTATATAAAGATCATCAATAAAGTGCAATATGTCAATGTACTTGTGACATCTGTATTTTCTAATATTAGTCTTATTGTGTATCACAGTGGCTTATATAGACGGAGATATAGCTCTGACCCATGTAGAAAGCAGCTAATTAACAAATGACAGATTCTATTCCATGTTTTCTACATGATGTGATATACTCTGTTGTTTCATTGAAAGCAAAAACCCACATGCCAGATTTTATGTTTAATGATTCTTTAAAAAAACACAGTTAAATATGTTAAATGTGTTTGTACAAAACGAAGTATACAACTTATTTTTGGAACTAATGATGTGGGGTTGTATAACGTACTTGCCATATTAAGCTACAACAGATGGCTGTTGGCACGATCCCAGCTGCGCAACGTCCTGCTGTGGGGTTTTACTTTGCTGTCAGACAGCCCTTTAAAAACATTCATTCAGTCATTTTACCTCGCAGAAAACGGTCTTGATCAGTTGGTTTGTTTGTGATAGTGTGTCCAAACTTTACCTTAAAGGTAAAACACTTTAAGATGCCATTATTCTGCAAGAAAAAAACTGAGTGTGAAGGATTGGAGGATTGGTGTTGGTATGAATCAAAATTGCATTCACAGTCAACATTTATTTTCCATAATGCTTTCAAAATGTCACATTTTTCAAAATTCCTTTTCTTCCCTGTGCCACAGACTGACCCTACTTTACGCTCCAGATTATGATCAATCATATGCACATCTCCATGAATATTTTTTCATCATCATCGTCATCATCATCAATGTCACCTTCCACCTACTGCTGACTCCTGCTTTTTCTTTGTCCAGTTCCACAAACGGGGCAGTTTGGTTAGATAAAAAGACGACAGGGCTGTGTTTAATGAAGGGATAGTGAGGAATGGTCAAGGGCAAAGGGGGCAAACATGAAAAGGAGAGAGGAAGGAAAATCTACAATATATGTGGGAACACACACATGCATATCGTATATAAAATATATATATATATATATATATATATATATATATATATATATTCGCATACAAAGAGAAAAATGATTTTCATGTCTTAGTGAAATCAAAGAGCCCTCAAATATAGTTTCCTACCCTCAGCAGAATCTGATCAGTGAACCGTCGACCTTTACTCCCAGTGTCAGTTAGCTTAGGCCTGTTTATAGCCTTGCAAAACAATTTTTAATGCAAAGCTACCTGGACCACGCAAATGTTTCTCGAGTGCAAGCTGAGAAACTTCCGTGGACATGGAGGAAAGGCTCTTTGTATGCCATTGGCTACATTTTAAATGGATGTCTGCAAATAGGCCTAAAACATCTCATATCAGACTATTGTGACAGAGACTGGAACTCTAGGTTAATAAGATTCTGACTTAGTAGAAATATATGAATTCAGTTGCGATTTGTGAGAATTCACAGATCCAGTTTCTCTTTTTTTAATCTTGTCCTCAACATTGAAAAGGAATCTTATGTGCCTGCGCGCTCGAATATAGCTTCTGGAAAGAAAACAAAGGATTAAATATGAATTAATAAACGGACAATAATTAGGAAGTTGCCCATACTTTAAGAGTTACGCAACGCATTGGCCAGGAGTCATCCTTGATGCGCATTATCTCAAACATCTCTCTTAGATAAGGCTGAGGATGATGGGAAAGTCTTGCTGAAATAATTTGAAACTAAAGTAACGAGCCAATGTTGTAAAATGTATTGAGTAGAAAGTACAAATGTTCGTGTTTAAATGTAAGGAGTAAAAGTAAAAAATAACAAAAATACCACAAAAATAAATAGTAAAGTAAAAATACCTTAAAAATCTACCTGAGTACAGTAACATGGTATCTGTAGTTCGTTACTTTCCATCTCTGCTAGTAATGGAGAACAAGTGCATACTTCTTGCATCGCCATGGTCAAAACCAACTCATTTCATTTAAATAATGAGACGTCGTTACCGACACTTTGCTCTGCCGGTGTCTTTCTCTAACTTTAGCGGCAACTGGTGTAACCAAGGAAATGCGAGTGACGGACGACGGGCTTGATCTCAGTCTGTTTCTGTGAGAGAAACACTGCAAGCTGCACTGCCGCATCACAGATTGAAAGCAGATTTGACTACAGAAGCCATTTACACACTTGTGGAGTACACATACAGGAGATGGTGCGGTTTGAGGTCGGACCAAGTTCTCACCACAAATGAACCGCTACAGAGTTTCGATTGAAAGCGTACCAAGACCACCTCATCAAGGAGGCCTTGGTACACTTGTTTGTTCCACTGTTGGTGCGCATCCGAGTGACACTGCTGCATTCACACCTGCCCAATGATCCACACCAAGGGGGAAAACGAACGCTAGTGTGCAGGGCCTGAAGTTAACTTCCACCTGCCACTTTTTACCAGCCACTTTTTAGCCGCATTAAGGTGGAAAACATGAATTGCTGTCTCTCTATGATCCTATCCTGTCCTGTCCTGTTCATGGTAGCCTACTCATGGACATTGTGCCGTCATCACGTGCTGTAGTAGGGGGGCCCGCCTTGATAATCCTGCAAAAATGCATAATTTTCTACTTTCACTTATCATTGCACCTACAATAATGTAGCTGTCCTCTATTTAGGTCATTCTGTACACCAGGCAATCTGCGTTTATTCCTGCATCCACGTGTGCGATTGTGTGCGTTTGTGTCTGTGTGTGTGCGTGCGTGCCAGTCACGGGGGGGAACAGAGCCTCGCCCGCTGCAGCGAAACGACAGGATTATAATATTGGGCAAGTTTCAGCAACTTTATAGTGAAAAAATGTTACAGCGTACATTGATGTCAAAATGTATGCAGGTTGGCAGGACGTCTTTCGCTGTACGTTTTGTTGGTAAATGTGAGATATGAGTCACACACGTCTCATCTTCATATTAGAAACAAGGAAATTAATTTGACCCGTTCTCGCTCCTGCTTGGTCAGAGGCTGCACGTGGGACTGCTGGGATTGTCGCGAGTAATGAAAATGTGATAGGGGGCACCGGCTGTCAATGTCTTCCAGTGATGAAGGCCCCTGATTGGTCTGGGCCCATAAGCAACTGCGTACCCTGCTTACTGATAGTTACGTGTCTGAATCCCTCAATTGGCTACATACATGATACAGGTAGACTGACAGTGTTACCCGCCAATTGCAAAATTCACCTGCATTTAGCGGGTGGTCGGGTGTTAATTTCAGGCCCTGCTAGTGTGGTTCAACCAAACTAAGCAAGGCAGGTGTGAAAGCCCCCTAACACTACTGCTTGTTCGAAATGATAGCATAGTTATATTAATTGAATGCTGGTAAGCTGCAAGCAATAAATGAAAGCACAAAGTCTCAAAGGAAGCAGCTTATACGAGAAAAGACATGAGTCACAGCTGCAGTCAATCAAAAAGAATGCAAAAGCTGTTCAAAATCATATTCAAATAACCGTTTGTACATGTGCGGTTCGGTGTGTAGGTCTTGTGTGTGTGTCTTTTGGTTTTTCTATACGCCCGTATGTTGACCGGGAAGACGCCATGAATATAGAGGGGAGATGACTGGATACTGCCAAGAAGGCTGGGTAGTGGCACCACAGGTACATAAACCCACACACGTTTGAAAGCACAAATATACATACATGTACACACACAGACACACACACACACACACACACACACACACACACACACACACACACACACACACAAGACAGCAGGTGAGCACGGATTTGACAGCTTCTCCACAGAGAAGACTGAATGGAGCGACTCTGCAGGCAGCATCCCTGTCTGCTCCTTTACTGCATCTAAAGCTCAACAACAGCTGGCTATGTCTGATCCATCAAACACACCCAAACACACACAGAAACACACAGACAGAAGCATGCTACCCTACTGTCCTGTCTGTCCTGGTCTCTGGTTGTTGCTGCTGAGCTGCCAGCTTCTTGCAGAGACAGCACTCAACATCTCAATAGCTCCTGCACTGAACACAGATCGACAAAGAACACCCACTGTTGCACCCTGCGTAGACAATATACATCAAAATCTCAAAAGTAGGGACAGAGAGAAAAGGGGGGAGGAGGGAAAACAACATTGGTTGGGACATAAAAGACCACCCTCACCAGAAAATGGCATAGGTTGTTCGTTCAAATGTGTTCCTGACAGGCAACCTCTTGTGATAGTTCATAAATAAAGATATTTGTTTCAACAGCGTGGCTTGTGATAGTGTCGCATTACCAGACTTTCCGCTGCAGCGCCGGACGTCCAAACAGCATTCAAGGATGAAAAATGTGCTCTGGTTTATTGGCATTTCTGGCACCAATCACATTAATCTTGAGGCATGGCTTTACAGAAGAAATGGGTCATGTAACGCATGTGAAAAATAAAAATTAAAAAACCCTAAAAAAAATTTAAAAAAGGAGCGTTCCATGAACGCAATGATGCATTTAAAATATCGCTCTATCCTGCAAATTTGATCGTGGGAAGTCAAAATTGTGAAAATGAGACATCCGGCGGCACCTGAACAATCCCGGAGTAAAACATTGTCGATAAAGCCTAGAGTTGTCATGTAAATACATATTTTAAGTTACTGCTTGACTTTTTTTGTATTAATACACAATCTTTTCCTGAACAACAACAAAACTGTTCAACAGTGCTCTAGTCACAACAAGAGGAAACTGTACTTGCTTTTGCAAATTAGTTGTACATGCCCATCATTTCTTGGAGACAGGGCTGGTGTGGGACAGCACAATGACAAACCTCCTTCCATCTGTGCTGCAGAAAGAGGACAGTTTTAGAAGACAGAGGACAGTCTTCGGTCACTTGTCCACAAGAGGCTGCTTGGCAGAAAAACATAAATACGGGAAGTGTTTAAACAAATGACCAAGGCTGCCATTTTAGTCAGGTGAGATCTTCTCTGGACCCTCTACAGTTTGCCCACCAGCCTCGTCTGGGAGTGGAAGACACTGTCATCTATCTTCTGCAGCAAGTTCACTTGCACCTGGATGGAGGTGGCGGCACTGTGAGAATTGCATTTTTTTTATTTCTCAGTGCATTTAACACCATCCAGCCACTGCTACTAGGTGAGAAGCTCAAGTGATGGTTGTCGGTGCGTCCACAGTCTCCTGGATGACTGACTACCTGACAGACAGACCACAGTTTGTCCGCCTGGACCTCCAGCCTTGGGCTCCACAGGAGACTGTGCTGTCTCCTTTTCTGTTCACCTTATACACCACAGACTTCCAGTACAACTCAGAGTCATGTCACCTACATAAGTTTTCTGATGACTGCAGTTGTTGGGTGTCTAAGGGATGGACAGGAGGGAGAGTACAGGGCACAAGTGGATGACTTTGTGGAGAGGTCTGGTAAGAACCGCCTGCAGCTGGATGGGGATAAGACCAGAGAGATGGTGATCAACTTCAGGAAGAAGGGAACGGCTCCGCAGCCCCTTTGCATCCTGGGAAGAGACTTGGACATGGTGGAGGAGTACAGATACCTGGGTGTCAACATCGACAGCAGGCTGAACTGGAAGATCAACAGCACTGCTGTTTACAAGAAGGGGATGAGCAGACTATTTCCTGAGGAAGCTGAGCTCCTTCAACCTCTGCAGCAGGATGTTGGAGATGTTCTACCAGTCTGTTGTGGCCAGCGCTCTGTTCTCCTCCGCCGTCTGCTGGGGCAGCATCGGAGCCAGCGACACAAACAGACTGAACAGACTGATCAGGAAGGCTGGCTCCATGATTGGCTGCAAACACAACACGTTTGAAGCTGTGCTGGAGAGGAGGTCACTGAACAAACTGTTATCTATCACGGATAACCCCGACCACCCTCTCCACCCCACACTGGTCCAACAGAGGAGTAGCTTCTCTAAGAGGCTCTGACAGCTTCAATGTGGCACGGACCACTACAGGACATCATTCCTACCACAGGCAATAAAACTCTTTAACACTTCATCACTGGGTGCTAGATAAGACTCTGAGAGACCACAATACTGCACTAAGTGCAACCTGGACAATTAGTATATTTACATTGTAGCAAACTATTTAAGCAGTTGCACATTTTTATATTCCCATCTTGTATATATTCAAATATTTGTTCTTACATTTTATTTCTATTATTACAACATGTATATTTCATGTTTATTGTATGTATAGTGTATACTGTATCCTCGTATTTCATTTATAGTCATCTTCTGTGCTGTGTGACTGATTTTGCTGCTGTAACCACCATCATTTCCCATTTTTTGGGATCAATAAATATCTATCTATCTATCTATCTATCTATCTATCTATCTATCTATCTTTCTTTCTTAAGGGGAAAGTTGATGTTTGAAATGATTGACTGCTGTGACAATGAGGCTGAAGTAAAGGGTTTGTTTCATTGTTGACAAGCTTTGAAATAATACAGGTTAAACCTACTAATACTTATGTAAGCTTACATTAACATGCCCATAACCAACACTGGGTCAACATAACTAGAGAAAGAAATTCTCCACAATTCATATCCAGCACTTCTCCCTCCCTTTCGCTCTCTTAATAAATTTGTATCACATCCAGTGACAACTTTTTAAATCTTTTAATCTTGATTTAATCTTGTTCTTTATATTTCCTGTTGGAACAATAAGAGACCAAGAGAACACTAGACATCCTGTCTAGGCCCCACAAGAAACAAGCACCGAGCTGAGCTGAAAGAAATGATGAAACCCAACAAAACAACCTCAAGACCCAACAGCAACCTTTGACATGTGTCTCTATGCATCACAACAAGCAGACCTTAGACAGCTAGAGCGAGCATGTGAGGTAGTACACATAGAGAGAGAGAGAGAGAGAGTACAGAGAAAGATGGAGACGGGGAAGGCTGATGTGAATCATGCAAAATTTATGGAAGTAATAAAACTGTTCAGCGTGAGGTGCCGATGGCAGAGGAGCGCTATATGCTGAAGTACAGGGTAGCAAAAGATAACAAGCACAAGAAGAAAGAATACAAGCCAAAGTCTTGCCTGGAACACAATTCAGAGGGAAGCATGAGAGCACGGTGCTGGTTGCAACGTCAGAAAACAAGAGCACCAGCAGAAAGATGCTTGAAGGTTTGTAAAATATTTTACAATTAAGTCGCAATATGGACTAGTGGGATTGTTCAAATCGCAGGGGAGATTCAATATTTGTTAAAGGCAAAATATGTCAAACCAAATAAAGTATTGGCGCTGCAGAGATGTCCCGGCCTACAAATCCTATCCTACAGAAAAAAAAAAATCTTTGTTTAGTGCAGATCCTCGAGGAAAAAATAAATAAATCAAACTGTAATCATTTTCAGTGTTTCCCATACATAGGCTTTGCTTGGGCCCACCGCCCAGGTAGACTGAGACCCGCCCAGGTAGATAAGATCCAAATTAAAATTCCCTTTCCTGGTTGGGTTGCAACACGCCCGATAATCACAGCCCAATGGAGCAGAATCAGACTCATATTCTGACTAGAATCTGAGTATGACGACGTCAGGCTACGTCATTCTTGCATTTGACACACTAAGTGTATTTTTTTTTTTTTTTTTAAACTACCATAAGCAAATCATTTTCAAACAGCTTCACTTACGACCATCATTCTTGCAGTTCTGCTGGAGATGAGCCGGGCAGGAGAATTGGTTTTTTTGTTTAGCGAAGGAGTTAACCCATTGATTGTCCAGATAACCACCTCAACACTAAATGAGTGAATCAATGTTCCCTATTAGGCTGAATTGTTCAGTAATTTTCAAGAGTTTGTATTGACATTACTGCAAAGGAGAATAATACAGATTTTTTTTATTTTAACTTGTCTTCACTATCAACAATCTCTATATTGAAATCAGAAACACGTAACAGGACTTCTTTTCTATATAGATTTATCTTTTGGATTACTTTTCAGTTAATTGATTGATGCAAGAAATGGGGAAAACTGCAGACCACAAATTCCCAAAGCCAAAGGTTACATCTTCAAATTGCTTCTTAAATCTGAGCAACAGTACAAAACCTGACCGTATCTCATTTACATTTATATAAAACTGAAAAGAGCCCAATATCCCAACATTTGAGAAAATTTACCCAGATTTACCCAGTAAATGTTTTATATGTTTTAGGGCAGGGATAATATGCTTTCACCAAGATTTGATTCTTTTACGACACATGGGTATAGAACGGATTTATATTGCGATTTTCATTTATTGTGATTCGATAGGATTGTGATTTTCTTTTCCTTCTTTAACAAAAACAAAAGTGGACACTTCAAGGCAAGGCAGCTTTATTTGTATAGCACATTTCAGCAACAGGGCAATTCAAAGTGCTTTACACAAAATCAGTTAAAAGAAAATAAAACCGATAAAACACAGAAGAATTGTTTTCTAAGAAGAATGCACATTACATGTCAGTCCGTCAGTCTGACATTTATTTCATTGGTAAGGAAGAACATCTCATGGATTTTCTGCATAAACAAACATATGATGGAGTTAGTGGTCTGCATTAACAGAAAATATATAGGTGAATCATTGGTAATGAAAAAAAATAATAGATTGTAGGGGGAAATAAAATCCATTATAAACAAAACAATAACCGATTTTTTTCCCCCCACTCCTAATATTTTTGCTAGATAAATAATCAACGTATGCAGCACAAGCTGACCACTAACAGTTTTCCTTGCCCCATGACTCGGCATCATATTGTTGAGGAGGCAGAGCCTCTGTAAAACCCGGACAGAGACACATAAATCCACCTTAAGTCCCTCCTTATCTTCAAGCACCACTGTTAACGTGCCATTAAGCAAACCACAAACCACACAGCCACTCAGTGACACAACTGTGGTTGCACTACTTCCAGGTGCGAATGTTTCCAGCTGCAAAGCAAGTGAGTTCACCCCGGTACAAACCGTTCCCAGCGATAAAATGGGAATTTAGAAAACATCAGCGTGTCTCTCCGCTGTAATAAAAACCAGAAATCAACAGAACAAAGACTCCCAGGACGTGAATAACAACATGCAGCTTTCCCTACAGCGCCTACAATGCATGTTCTCCTTTGGGGGACTGAAAGGCTAAACAGACATTAGAGCCCGACCAATATATCAGCGGGCCGATTTTAAGCATTTCCCAATCTATCGGAATCGGCATTTATAATGGCTGGTTTAATTTTTTAAATATTCATTCATCAGAATCATTTATAATGACAAATAACTGATTCTGATAAATTAATATTTAAAAAAATAAAAACGGACTGTCAACCATGTTATGAGCGTTGGCGTTGTATAGTTTGTCCACCAGAGGACGCTCTACAACGGCCCTGATTTTTTTTTGTGTTTTTGTGCAAAGGACTTTAAGTTTCATATCTTAAGTTGGTATTTTATACATTTTATTTATCAGAACTTCAATATATTTTGATGTTCCTCTGTTCTCTTGTGACAATGAAACAAATGATATTATTTTAGTGAGAACTCAAATAACTACAAATAACTAATGTTATTGAAATCTGTTTTGTAATGTGTTTCAGGATTTATTTTTTATTTTTTTGTGTGTTTTGAGTGTATATTGGCCAATACATCGACATATCGGATTTTTAAATAACCAAGTATTCGTATTGGTCTTAAAAATCCTTTATCGGTCGGGCATCTGACATGTTGTTGGCTGCAGCGCTGAAGGTTGGGTGTGTTTGATTTGGTATGGGTGCAGGACAAGGTGAATGCTACATTCAGAGAAAAGGGACGCTAATCTCACACACACACACACACACACACACACACACACACAGACACACAGACACACAGACACACACAGACACCAGATTTGACAAGGTTAGTTAATCATTTGTCACAGGGAAAGGGAAACAGACAGACTCCCCTCTCCTCTGTCTGTCCTCCATCTCCTCCTGCATTCCTTCACCGTCTCTCTATCCAAGGGC
This sequence comes from Percina caprodes, assembly GCA_013375575.1. Taxonomy (NCBI): domain Eukaryota; kingdom Metazoa; phylum Chordata; class Actinopteri; order Perciformes; family Percidae; genus Percina; species Percina caprodes. Next base: position 295,442 of record JABXJD010000488.1, on the reverse strand, counting down.
AACTGTCCCTTTTCACCAACATTGACCTTGTACATCCCCCTACATGGTTTCATTCAGGTTTTTCTTTCTGTCTGCCTGCCTGTCTCTGTTTCATCCTCCCTCACTCCCTCCCTAACGCCCCTCCCCTCCCTCCCTCCCCACTGCCTCTCACACCCTTCCATCCTCTCTACTCCCCCCCCCCCGGTAGGGACAAAGCTGTCTTTCTATCATTCAGCCCTCTTATCGGCCACCCATCATTGCCTCCCAGCCATTTAGCCCAAGGTAAATCTAGTGGTCCTTTTTATAACAGAGATAGAAAAAAGGATGAATGGATTGATGGACAAATGAACAGAAGGGTGAATTTAATGTAGAGGGAATGACAGAAATGTAGAGGGAAAATGAAGGAGTGGGTGCAGTCAGTGTAGCCAAAAGAGGAGAGGAGAGGAGAGGAGAGGAGAGTTGACAAAATGAGAAAAGGGGGGGAAACAAGAGCTGAGGACACAAGAGGAAAGGGAAAGAAGAATGGAATGAAGAGAGAGGAGAAGGGAGGAAAGCTAAAGAAATAGATGAAAAATATGGGAAAGGATGAGGTAAAAAAAAAAAAAAAGGGATGAGAGGCTCTGGAAAAGAAGAGAACAAGAGCTGAGGACACAAGAGGAAAGGGAAAGAAGAATGGAATGAAGAGGAAAGGAGAAGAAAGGAAAAACTAAGGCAACTGATGATTAAATGATTGAATGATTAAAGGGAAAGATTGATACTTTTAATAAATACAGCATGAACCATAATAGCAAAGGAGGCATAAACGAGGTGTCAAAAATGGAACATGTGGGGAGATAAAGAGCAGGAGAATGTGGCCAGGGGACGGTAAAGAGAGCATAAGAAAAAGCCAGAAAAAGACAGAGACAGGCTGGGGTGAAAAGAGAAATATTGCAAACAAAGCCAAAGTAGAAGAGAAAGTGCATCAGAGGCTGTCCTGTGCGGAGGCGACGAGAGGCGTACATCTATCAGAGGTGCGTTCGCTGTGAAAAGCCGCCAGGGACGGAGACACCAGTCAACTCAGGAAATAAGAAAATGATTAAGAGCGATTTAATGTCACGCCGCCGCCAAGCCAAAACGCACATCTGTCACCGCACTGATGTTACTGCACCGCCCTCTCACTCCGGCAGTCTCTCACTCATTCATTACAGTCTCCCGTCTTTGATGTTGTTTCCCATCGAGGTTCGTATCATACACCTTCCCACATCGAGCCTCCTGAGCCTGCGAATCACACGCTCATCCTGTGGATTCTGCCTTGTGTCATTTGACTCACACACATATTGTTGTTAACAATTCCAGCTACGGGAGTTGCTATGATCACTTCCATGTGAAGCCAAACAAAGCTGCTGACACGCGGATCCCAAGCAGAAAAAATATGGGTACACATGAAGCATGTGAGCCTTTATCAGCACCGTGTTTCCCTGAGTCAAACCTCTCCGCTGTTCACTAGGAACGCCAAGAAATGGAAGCAGAGACTCAACTACGCTACTGGTCCCTCGATGTCTGCAGACCACATTCCTTTCCAAACTACAGGCCTGCATGTAGTTTGCCTTCTCACTGCTCTGCTGAACCCAAAGCTCAACAAAACCCAAAGCCGGCACTAACAGCTTCTAAACACTGCCCCCATCAGGTTGGTTGAGTCTACTGCAGTGTTGCAGACTGCCTGCAGCAGTTTTACATGCTTTTAACCCTCCTGTTGTCCTCGGGTCAAATTTGACTCATTTACAAAAACTTTCTATATCAGAACTATGACAAAAGAACGTTGAAAAAGTGGCAAGTGTTGGAAAAAGCTACAAAAATGCAGGAGAAAAATATAAAAATATAACAATAAATCAACAAATGTATTTTTTTTATGCTGAAAAAAGTGACCAAAACAATCAGAAAAAGGGACAAAAAAATAAATAAAACTATACCAAAATTGACAAAAACGTTATTAAAACATAACCCAAAAAACAAGGTGTATAAGTGTAGAAAAAAAATAACATGTTGAAATTTCAACTGAGAAAAACACAAAGTTGCAGGTCGACGGGAAGACAACACGAGGGTTAATGGCTCATTATTGCTTTATAAGCAAATCAGAGCCAGAAGTGAAGGCGACACAGTTTAGAATAGGGCAATTCAGCCGAAACACGCTGGAGAAATCTCTTTAACTTTTAACTTTAGTTACTTCTGTCTACAATTGAGCTCTAGAAACTTTTTTTCTTCCAGCAAACTTGTTTCTCAGAGAAATCAACTGCCAAGATTCAATCCATTAATCGATTAGTTGTCAACTATTACATTAATCACCAATTATTTTGGTAATCCATTAAATCGGTTTGAGAATTATTTTTGAGTAAATGAGTAAATCTCTGATTCCAGCTTCCTATATGTGAATATTTTCTAATTTCCTCCTCTGTGACAGTTAACAGAATAGCTTTAAGTTTGTTTTTCATCATTTTTAAAAATATTTTACAGACCAAACAACTAATTGACTAATGGAGAAAATAAGGGACAGATTAATCAACAAGGAGATAATCAGTTGTTGCCCTTTTTTTAAATGGAGGGTCTGAGTTAGCCTGGTCCTACCAGACTCTGGTCCATTAGCCTGGTCCTACTAGACTCTGGTCCTACCAGACTCTGGTCCATTAGCCTGGTCCTACCAGACTCTGGTCCATTAGCCTGGTCCTACCAGACTCTGGTCCATTAGCCTGGTCCTACCAGACTTTGGTCCTACCAGACTCTGGTCCATTAGCCTGGTCCTACCAGACTCTGGTCCATTAGCCTGGTCCTACCAGACTCTGGTCCATTAGCCTGGTCCTACCAGACTTTGGTCCATTAGCCTGGTCCTACTAGACACTGGTCCTACCAGACTCTGGTCCATTAGCCTGGTCCTACCAGACTCTGGTCCATTAGCCTGGTCCTACCAGACTCTGGTCCATTAGCCTGGTCCTACCAGACCCTGGTCCATTAGCCTGGTCCTACCAGACTCTGGTCCATTAGCCTGGTCCTACCAGACCCTGGTCCATTAGCCTGGTCCTACCAGACTCTGGTCCATTAGCCTGGTCCTACCAGACTCTGGTCCATTAGCCTGGTCCTACCAGACTCTGGTCCATTAGCCTGGTCCTACCAGACCCTGGTCCATTAGCCTGGTCCTACCAGACTCTGGTCCATTAGCCTGGTCCTACCAGACTCTGGTCAATAACGATATGACTGGAGAAAAGCCAAAACCATACTGCAAACCCAGACTGTGTACTGAAAATGAAAATTGAGCAGAAGTACGTAGGAAGGCGGAGCCAGGCTAGGTCTCAGTACCTCCATTTTCAAAAAATACAGGTTGTTGCAGTAGAAAAGCAAATTCAGACTTTTTTAATTGTTTTTAAAAAAAGAGTTAACTTTAAGGACTCATTGCAGACACATTTTACAGATCACAACAAAGAAGAAGCACAAGGTCAAGCCTTGTGACCTCTGCACTCACCGTTGCACTTTCCTCCGTTGGTGGGGTCGCCATAGTAACCGGGCATGCAGCTCTGGCAGTGCATCCCTGCCGTCAGGTTCCCACAGTGCTCACACACGCTGCCGTTCACACACCTGCTGTGACCATTACACTGACACGCTGCGAGGAAATTATACACAAACACAAGACACACTCAGCTGATGAAGGACAATAAATCCTCCACCTTTATTAGGATTATTATCAGGGTGCCATTTGCGGGGTGGGGGGGGGATGTGTGGGATTTCTGAGAGAGAGAGAGAGATATTAGTGCTGTCAGTTAAAGGCGCTATTAACGGCGTTAACGCAAACCCATTTTAATGGCATCAATTTTTTTTCACATGCTGTTGCAACAACTAGTAACATTAGAAAAACTACAACACCACACCGGCTCTAGCTAGACCGGAAACAAAACAGGCACGCCGCACACACGCCGTTTGGGCTCGCGAGCCGGCCAAAGAGTAGTAACGTTACGTTCTGATTGGATGGCGAGCGCGAGACGCCCAAATGGACGCCGATAAGATTCTGGACGGAAAGGTTACTTTTTAAAAGTATGTTCCAAGTGACTAAAGTGATCTGTGTGTCTGGTCGTTGTGAACTGAGCTATCATCGCAGCCCGGCCAGTCTAAAATACCACTTGATGGCCAAGCGCACAGCTGATGCCAGTTCTCCCCCCAACCCCGTCAAAGTATTCTTTTCACCCTTTTATTGATACACTGTGTGAGAGATTATTTGCTCCCAATGTTAGTGTGAAATTAAACACTACAGCAGGCTATGCCAATGTTGTTTTCAATAAAAAAACATTACCACAAAGCAAGCGATCCAGTTTTCCATGTTAAAAGAATAATAATGGGACAAAAAGAAATCAAGGGACATTTAGAATAGATAAAAATGTGCAATTAATTGAGAGTTAACTAGGATATTAATGCGAAAATTAATTGCGATTAATTATCGTTTGACAGCACTAATATATAGTATAAATTATTTGTATCCCCGGTGGAGAGAAAATGTATCAGTAGATGTTTGGTCTTTTGATCCGGACCGTGGTCCCAGGCACCTTTCTCACCTGCAATTTTGTTTCGGACCAAATTGAAAAGTCCGAAAGCCCGGACCAAACGAGGTAGGTGTGAAAACACCCTGAATGACATTGCGTATGCATTGGAAGGGGGATTTTATTTTTGCAGGCTTTGCATTGTTGTGCATGATGGCAGACCCTATGTGTCCGCATGTGGAAGTTAAAGATGAGAGTAAAATTACTGATGAGTTCAATAAGACTTTTTTTCCAAACATCTCACACTTTTTCCACAAATCGCACCCTGATTATTATGTTCAGTTTTAGCTTGAGAGGTGCAGACAGAGAGAGACTTGTTGCAGTGGTTCACTCACCGGGACATTGGATGAAGGCCCAGTTGTAGCCTCGATCAGACGAGCAGAGGCTCTGATCCAGCACCATGTCCCTGTCTCGTAGTCTGTCTCGGTCTCGGGGGCCAGTCCTGGCGATTGCGGGCTTCAGAGGGCCTCGGTAGGACCCCTCCATGCAGACACCTCTGCCAGTGTTACTGGGATCACCGCACCAGCCGCACTCCGTCCTCTCCAAACACTCGGCACATGTCTTCAGACCGGAACAGTTCTGGGCTGTAGAAGGGATGTGAAACAGGTGAAGAGATAAGGAATCAAAAGACAGAAAAAACTGTTTTTAAAGTGAATTGAGAAAATGTCTGATAGGTTTCTGGTTTTGTTCACAAATGGAAATACAAACTGATACCATTTTATTAGAGTATAAAGTTAGTTGTAATACTTTTTCTGTCTTTGATAACGGTCCACAACGTGAAATGGCCTCTTTACTTCCGGGACAAACCCGAAAGTAACGAAGCAGAAATTGTTGGCAGATGCTCAAAGGAACAAAACGCTCAATGGTGTTTTAAGCCCCCAACACCGACTTCCAGGCAGCACTGTGACAGTTGACTTCAAGGCAGCTAACCTTTACCGTTGCCTAATCCTAGTGCCTAACAGGCAGCGCTGCCTGGAAGGCGACGTTGTGGGCGTAAAACACCAAACAAAACCCATATAAGTGATTTTGGATCTGCCAGGACTGTTTGTCACTGCCTTTTTATCCAGAAAGTGAAAGTCCTGTGATTAACTGAACATAATGACAAAAATTGACTTTAAATGTATCACTCAGACTTGTTTTTTTAGCTGCAACAGTTGCTGACAGGATGGGTTAAATGTGGAATCTGATTTTCACTACATTGTGCTGTGCATATACATGTATGCGACAATAAATAAAACTAAATGTATGCAAATACATTAAAACAGAAACGATAACTGCATTTCTGCAATGTATTAACACATGGAAGCAAAGCATCTTTAAGACCTATTCTGACCGCAGTCTGTCCTCCAGACTGTACTATAGTTAATCCAAACAGCTTTGAGCAAAGCACAAACACAATAAACAGGTCCAGGGATATAATCTACCTTCCTCCTGTAATATACTTAGCATCTGTTGTTCTCACCTTTTCCTTTGACCCTCAGCATTTAGAAACTTTAAATGACATTTGTTTCCCAAATAACATGTTTGAGCACTTCACTGGTGCAAATTAAAAAAACTTTTTTATGGTATGGCATTCAATACTTGTAAAAGAAAACAAAATTGTAATACTGAAGCCCTTCTTGTTCATGGTCCTATTTTAATACAAGCATGTCAAACAAAATTGTAATACTGAAGCCCTTCTTGTTCACTGTGAGTCCTATTTTAATGATCTAAGCATGTGAAGCGTTGGCTTCATGGATTTATTAATCATAGTTGTGTTTTAGGAGTAACATGCAATCAACCAATCTGTGTCATCTCCCATTCCCTTTAAAGCCAGGCGCGTTTGTACCTTGGCGCATTGCTATTAGGATGACGGATATGCTGAGCAGGAAGGAGAGAAGAAACTGATCTACTTGTGCGTGAAGCACGTAAGCAGATCATATAATACAATTTCACATTTTTATTTTTAATCTTTTGCATGTTTGTGTGATGCTGCGTGAGTGCGCCTAGGATTGCACCTAGGATCGCGCTGTTCACAAGTCTAGGCGCATTTTAATAATGCACTGTATAAATAGCAATGAAATGCTGTGCTATTGACTTTAGACCACGTTTTTGTTGGTCCAGATAGCAATACGCCCAGAATGCACCTGAACACACCTCCCTGTAAGACCATGGGCGCAAGTGCATTTGCTATTTAAAACAACGTGGGCACTGGACGGTCTTAAAATAGCAAAGATAAATGCTTTGGGCTTTGTGTCGGGTCCAAGATAAGACCCTGAACGTGTAAGGGACAAGAACAAGAAATCAAGTGGAAGAAACCAGTCTTCCAAAGTTAACTCTACAGCTTGTTATGCTTGTTTTCAACGTCAACTCGTCTTCCTGTCATGATAAATGTTAGTCTACAAAGCCAGGGTGGGAATACACACATGCAGAGAGAGAGAGATAAAACCTATCTTAACTTATAGTTATTGGGTATCCTGGGGTGTCCGTGGGAAACCAAAAGGTTGAGGAGTTACCCGAGGTGTTGGCTCTTTTAGCCTGGCGAGGAGGTTCAAATGCAGTGTCAAGTCAAATTTGCATTTTTACCAGAAGTTGCTGCTCTTTTGAAAACAAGACATTTCCATAAGCCACAGATGTTCTAGCTGAACAAGTATCTCGTTCTCCCTGCTAGCTAGCTCTGCTGGAAACACCCCCATCCTCTGCATGTGTGTTTGCAGGCTCCCTTGTTGCATTATTCAACTGTAGCAATGCTGATTCCTTTGTTCTCTCTGCCCCTTTATAATTACAAACTTTTTCTCTTGCTATCTCAGATTCACTATCTCCTCTCTGCCACATTTTTATCTGACTCTTTTGGATCTTTTCTGTCCATTCACTAAGCCATCTTCTCCTCTTGTGCTCTTTCAGCGCTGCTTTCTTCACCACCCTCTTCTCCCTCATTTCCTGTCATTTTGATTTAATTTGTTGTCCTTCTGGACGAATTTAACACACTTTGGGCATAAATGAAACTACTTTTTCTTCCTCTCCTCTTTCCATCTCTCCCCTCCCCGTGTTCCTCCCTCCAGTTTTTAATTCTTTTATTCCTCCGCTGAAAACACTGGAGTCTCTCTTCACTTGAGTCAATAGTTCAAAGACTCAGAGTATCCCTAATCCACCACACCATAGGGTTTCTTCCGCTAGAAAAGCACATATCTACATACCCAAGAGCTGTTTTAATATCCAATAAAAATACCAGGCCTGTTTATCATTTTCAAATATAAATTCAAATTGCAGGAAATTGCTCTTTGTAAACCCCACACTTCTCATGTGCCAAACCTTCACATTATAATACTACAAAAGCGATTACTTGGGTTTGATTTAACCGATCCAATATGCAGCCATTTTGTGAGCCGGTTTGTGTCTCTCCAGGTCAGGTTATTAGCCTTGCAGTGGCAGCACTTCAGCACTTTTTGCTTTGCTCATTATGATCGAGCGATGCTCAAAAGGCAATAACTTAACAGTTCTCCACTTAACGTGAACCCCGTTTACACTCTGCCCTTTTGTCTGTCTGTCATTGGTCTTTGCTTCCAATTCATTTTTTTAAGGGCCGCTTTTATGGAAACAGTCACATGTTTCCTTCCTTTATGTTAAAGAGTCAGATCTTTTTTTTTTTTTTCCAAACATAAAACCATCGGCAAAATTGCGTTCATTAAAGCCCCCAGACTCCAGTCACTATGAAAAGGCCGTTCTGGGTTGTCTTTCCATTTTTCCAACTCTAGTATTGGTTAAAATAAACACATTGTTTACCAATTTACATGTGAAAATATGGTGGCTCGATACACTCTAAAATTAGTTTTTTTAAATGGAGTCTGGTGGGTTTAGCGTTAGCAACCTCAGAGCTGTTTCTGGTTAAATAGAAAAGACTTAAACAGGTTTTAAAAAGGTCTATCTCTCGCCTTTCAGTGACAACATAAAGCACTTTTAGAGGACCAAATTGACTATGCACATTTGCCCCATAGGGTTTCACGCTTAAAACTGGACTAATTTCAAAGATTGTCATTCCGTCACTTACACACAAAAATATAGGAATATAGGGTCCAGGTTGAAAAAAACTAAATGACCCTTTAAGAGTCTCGAAAGGCATGGGACAAAGGATAAAGAAGAATGCTGGGCAGTCCTGCATTAAGCGGGACAGGTGTCACCCTGATGGAGAGCCAGGAGGAGAAGTTACATCAATTAAACACATATGTGGCTCATTAAGATGAAAAGAGTCAGGCCAGAGAAAGTACATGATCGCTCTTATGCCTTAAAATATATTCTGATGCAGAGCTAATCTCTGTAAACAGACTGCCTCCCTAAACACACATTGCAAGGAGAATTTTGCTGCTTAAGACTGCAATTTATTTGTGATGTGACACGTCAAAATTAGTGTAGGAAAATCAATGAAACATATCAGGCTTCTGCCTAAATGCCACAAATATGATGAAAGGGGCCCGGAGGACACTACATGACATGAGTGAAAGCAGCTCACACACATAAGAGACCAAATCCTGCAGAGCAAGAAATTGTTAAGTCCTTAGATGGCCACTTACATAACTGCAGTTGGTGTAAATAATATACTTTACCTGCTATGTTCTCCATGCTGCTGTTCTAATAGCATGTGCAGCTATCTGGCTTGATCTGTGTTCCACATGGAAATTAGGAATGGTTATCGCCTCATGTAGTCTTGTGAACTCGAGGGTAGATGAGGATAAGAGGGAAAAGTGTTACATTCGAGTGTGTGCCTGCAGGGTTTACAAGCCTTTAGTTTTAGTTAACAGCACCAGAGATATACCAGTGCCTTCTGCTATTGCATGACATAACAGCTCCAGGCAATTTCCAGAGGAAATGTCCTTTTGGATGGTGCAGGTTTTTCTCATGAGACTGGAGAACATGTTTCTTGATTAAAAACCAAAACATGTGATCTAATCATTGTCCAAAGACAAACTCATATTTGTATAGAGCATAGAGGCATAACTGCAGTTTAATTTCCATTTATTGCACTTTACTGCAATTAAATTAGGAGTTGGGGAAAGTAATTCATACATGTGTATAAAACATAGACTGTTAATAGTAATGGACAGAGCATGTGTGACGTCACCCAATGTTTGTGGAGATCTGCTATGAGTAGCTGAGTCTGTGTTGCAGAAGACTTAAAAGTTCCACGGCATAAGAATTTAACTTTGAGATTTTGAACATTAATACGTGTTCCCCCAGCCTGCTAGCGACTAGACAAGGTAATAGGTGTAAACCGAGCCCTGGGTATCCTGCTCTGCCTTTGAGAAAATGAAAGCTCAGATGGGCCAATCTGGAATCTTGCTCCTTATGAGGTCATAAGGGGCAATGTTACCTCACCTTTCTCTGCCTACAGAGAGAAAAAAAGAAAGCTACAGACTCAGAAATGGCACATACTAAGGAAAGCTCATTGTGGGACTGGCTCTAGTGGCTGTAATTCTGCACCAAGGCTGAATTTTGGGAAAGAGACTTCAGATACAGTATTAGGGGACCACTAAGGTCTATATAAAAGAGACTTCAGATACAGTATTAGGGGACCACTAAGGTCTATATAAAAGAGACTTCAGATACAGTATTAGGGGACCACTAAGGTCTATATAAAAGAGACTTCAGATACAGTATTAGGGGACCACTAAAGTCTATATAAAGAGACTTCAGATATAGTATTAGGGGACCACTAAGGTCTATTTAAAGAGACTTCAGATACAGTATTAGGGGACCACTAAGGTCTATATAAAAGAGACTTCAGATACAGTATTAGGGGACCACTAAGGTCTATATAAAGAGACTTCAGATACAGTATTAGGGGACCACTAAGGTCTATATAAAAGAGACTTCAGATACAGTATTAGGGGACCACTAAGGTCTATATAAAGAGACTTCAGATACAGTATTAGGGGACCACTAAGGTCTATATAAAGAGACTTCAGATACAGTATTATGGGACCACTAAGGTCTATATAAAAGACTTCAGATACAGTATTATGGGACCACTATCATTTCATGGGACCTTTAAAACTAGCGATTGGGACCATAAACCCATTCTGAAAATGTTTACTAAATCAACTGAGAAGTCAGTTACTTTCTCAGACTTCTACAGAAACCAACCTCCTTTTGCAACCACACGTGTCGCCCCCTGCAGGAATTCATATAGAAAGCAGGTTTAAGACATTTGCAGCACTTCGCCAAACTTGATGCTTTGTCCATTAATATTATACAGTCTATGGTATTAAGGAGAAGTCTACTTCATTTATGAGGCATTTTAAGATGGAAAGTGAAAATTTAGCAGATTAAAACAAGACTACAGCCATGCTGGTTAAGATTTAAAGAACAAGGCTTTGATGTACAGAACAGTACAAAATGAAGTTGATATACAGGTCAACTCTTAGGAACACCATATCCGAAAGGTTTCCATCAACTTTGTGTGAAAGAGAACCAACATAAATGTAGTAACTAGGTCAAATCCAGAAAGACATGTTTGCATCGCAGCCGGCGCCACAAAACATCACTCGCTAAAAACACAAGTTGCCGTCATCACTGGGAGACTGAGAGCTCTAATGCTTTAAAAGTTCTGTCAGCAACAAACACTAAGCACAAAATCCCTCCGACATTGGCTGCTATACAGCAAACATCCACCACATGCTTTATGGGATATAAACAGAAAAAAGTCCATATTTCTACTTTGTGTTCCTTTCCAAAACCTTCCCAATATACATGACTATTAAAATCCGGCTATATTAGTTGTCTTCATTGACAGAAATAACCTGGAGGACACCTAAACACAGTAGATGTCAAATGATTTGAAGAATTTAAGCTATCTTGTTGCAGCAAAGAAGGATTGCTTGTTCCCGCTGGGGGAATTTTCACCTTATCAAAGATTCTCTTGGCACAATCATCTCGATGCCACATTCCGTTCAGCACAGCGGGTTTGATATTCGCTGTCCCTGGAAAGCACGTATCGTCTGGCTTCATCTTGTGTAATCCATTTGCTCCTACAGAACTTGACAGTTAGCATCGTTGAAGCCAGTAGCATACAGATGTGTGAGCCCCCATACATAATACATCAAGTATAGGAGCCGTCAAGACGTCATCCTGAGGTTTGCCTCAGAGAAAATAAGCTTATTTCACTGTGCAGCAAAACCAATATCAGCTACAACAAAGTAACTATTATCATCGGGCCTGCGTAGGTGTGTGTGTGCGTGAGAAAGAGTCCTTTGAAACCTATGTTCAACTGTAATCACTGACCTGTTATAGTCACCTGTCTAGACAAAATACACAAGGTGAGTGATGAAAATATGAACTTCTGTATACTGAAATCCACATATTGTTTACACTGTTGTAACAAAGTGGCAAAGGCAGAGAGCCTTGAAAGCCATGGAGATGATACACAGCCTTGTCACACTGGTGTAAACTGGCAGGGGTTAGAAAGTTGCAGACTGGTGAGTTGCAAGTAGCTGCAATTTCTAAACTTGTCTCATCTGACATGTTTTGATTGTTTTATCTCTGTACTGTAGCATATTGAACTGGAATAAGTAAGTGTCAGGTTAAAGTACTGACTTTTAGCTCTGAAGATGTGTGGGGGTTGTTTATAGACCCTGGGTGGCAGTAGCTCGGTCGGTGGGGAGTTGGGACTGGTCCACGCACAGACCAAAGTACGGGGTGTGGACTGGTAGCTAGAGATGCCAGTTTATCTCCTCGGCTCTACCTCTTAAGCAAGGCACCAAACATCCAACTGTTTTGGGCGTCTGTCTAGCAGTCGCAGCCCCCTCCCACTGAAATCTATACATGCCTCTATATCATACCCCCCCCCATCATATCACTTGTCTGTACAACTTTCATATTAGCTATATTTGCCCTCATACATAACCTGGACTGTGGTCATAACATCTACATATAACTTATTCCTTGTTATATTTTATAGTCATAGTTAATACTTTATCATGATCTACTGCAAATCATTACACACAGTCTACAATAGTATCTCACCTTATCATGGTCATTGCATTTCTGTGAATGATTTTTATTCTTATGTATGTGTGATATATGTCTGTATATGTGTTGTGTTATGGATGTCTTGCTACTGGATGCCTAAAATTTCCTTCGGGATGAATAAAGTATGTATCTATCTATGTGCATGTACAGTATGTACCGGTTTCAAGGTATACCGCAGTTTGAAAAAGTCATGGTTTGAAATCCACTAAAAATTCGTCATTTGTTTCCAAGACAAAAAGTTTAGAAATCCCTCTCCCTGCCAGTGTGCAGTGTGTTTCAAAATCAAATACACTGTGTTCAATGTAAAAAGGTGGTTGTTTTTTACTCAGACATTTCAAAAATAATACATAGCTGTAATTACAATACCGTATTTATGTCATTTATTCATCTGTCCTCTGAAAATAAAGGCCTAAAAATGCCCCAAAGAATTGTTTGAAAAATGTTAGGCCAATGAGCTGCTGCAGGTGTTGCTGTTATGAGCTTAGAGCGAGAGTTATCATTTCTGTTGTTCTCCATCCCCAAAGCAGTCATTTGTGAAAGCCCGGTCTTTCTATGTCTTTACTGAATAACAGTGAAAAATCAAATGCCGGCAGTACAAACAGGACACATGGCAAGTGTCTGAACGTGAGCGTCCATAGTGGCTAAAGCTCACATACACTGACCTTACAAGCTATGCAGAGAGTGTTGAGCCTGTGACAACATTGAGAATGAAAAGTTTAACTTGCAGACTAATCTGCAATAGTCACTGCCACGTAGCTTCAGGTGTAACACCTTTAGGGATCAGATGCTAGAGGCAGAGAGGTGAGAGGCTGAAAAAAAAACACAGTGGAGCTCATAACACAAAGAAAGTCCATTTTATAAGGGAAAACATAGTACAGTTGAAAAATGGGCTCCCAAAACCTCCGAATGTAACTGCTTGGGCAACACTGAAGCTAAATATTTCAAGAGTGTAAAGGAGTGTGTAGTGAGCTTCCAGCCAACATGAAAAATGTGAGTGATACCCAAAGCCCTGGGCCAAATTTACCTGATAAAGAAATGACCCAGTTCAAATTGGATCCATAGACACGAGTAATAGATTTTTTTGTGAAAGCAGCTACCAAAGCAACGACCATGAATCCTTTAGTTGAAGCCTGCAGGCCTGGTGTCCAATACAAGGCATGATTGATCCATAAACAAGAGAGGTGAAGCAGAAAGATAAGTATGAAACACAATGCAACGACTGATGGACTATTAAAGAACAACAATGCTATACCTGAGAATTTGAAATAAGTATAATAAATAGTATTTTATATTGCCTACTTTGAGCAACAAAGCCTGCACAGCTTCTACCAACAAACGGAGATGTGAATAATAAAAGAGAAAATGAGATGGGGGGCCTGCCATTATGTCAGCGCTAAAATAAAAAAGGGGAAAACAATCTTGGCTTGGTAACAGCAGGCTGGAGAGCTGTCTGCACTGAGACTGCTGTCACTAGCAGGGAATAAATTACAAAAAAAATCCAACTTTTTGAAGCTGTCTTTTAAATTCTCAGAAATGAGAACACTTTTCCAAAAATTGACTATTTGTCTAACAAAAGACAGAAAACACCAATAAAAAGTTTAGCCTCAGAAGAAAACTGAACAAACGATTTAAATATTGCTTATCCTTAACTTTTCCAAAAAAATGATCAATGAAAATGATTAAAACAAACGTCACTTCCGTTAAGTCTTCTGTCTAGGTTGCTTATCTACCCATGGCTACTTGTTAAACGCAATCATTAAAGTCATAATCCGGAAGATCTTCATTAAATAAATGTCTGGTAAGTCACCATCTATCGCCGAATGAGGTAACACAATGGTGGTTGAGCCTAAAAACATCTATGACCACAAACGGCACCACATAGAGATGCAGTGGTAAATCTGAAAAGCCTACAGCATCCCCAGGGAAGCGTAAATATGAGAGGAATGTTAAGAGACAGCAGCGAGGACTTCATACTGAGTCAGTCGCGTCATTGCAGATGATCGATTTCCTTCCCGGTAGCTGAGCAGGAGAGGTGTTGGAGTGTTTGTTTGTGTCAGTTTGTGTGTGTGTGTGTGTGTGTCTGTGTGTGTGTGACCTGACTGCTGATAAGAAGGGGATCGATAGGAGTCTATAATTACTATGTTCACACAGCGTACTCTGGTCGCATCATCATAGCATATATATGATGATGTCTCTCTCTCTCTCTCTCTCTCTCTCTCTCTCTCTCTCTCTCCTGAAAACTGACAGCTGTGCACGATGCTATTTTAGAAAATGGAGAGGTTGAAAGATCCATTTATGAAAATGACCCACGTGTAAACATCGTCTCAAAGCATTATTGTTTTAAGTACTTATTTCCTTTTGTTGAACAATCTTTGCTGGGATTAGGGGCAAACGGCACATTACAAATACTTTTCAGACTTTCAGTAGCAAAATTAGTTGCCTGTCCTTTGCAACATGTGGAAAAAGCAAAGATCCCACTTCTGTTAACAGTTGATACAGTCCGTTTGGCTTGAAGACTGAAGGCTTTTTTGGGGTGAACAACTCCAAAAGTTGTGCGTTTCCCTTTCTAGGTTGAATATTAATATGTTCAGAAAAGACAAAGTACTAAAATCTTCCGCAAAAGATGAAATGTGTCATGGCCTCTGCTTGACCTTTCCCTCTCTCTCAGTGCGTGAGAGTTCACCATCACAAAAACAGTGCCTAGTATCTAGTGTGGTCGCCATTTTGTAGTGGGGTTCAAATTCTCAGCTGTTCATTTCAGTAACTACATAGTCCTCTATAAAATACCCACATTGCACAGCTAGTTTGAGTGTACATAGGATGTACCGAACTTTTCCCTCCTTTATACCACAATGCAACGCGGTTGTGCTTTCCCAGAGGAAAAGAAGAAGCAGGACTTCCCCCCGGCACACATTACCCCTGGCTACCCTTTCAGGATTTCCAACTTCCATTCCCCCCCCTTTTGGATGTAGTTAAATGTAAATAGACTATATTATTTGCTAGTCTTAACTCAAAGCTCTTTGACATAGTACAGGAACCATTCACACACATCCACACACTGTGGCCGAGGCTGCCGTACAAGGTGCCACCTGATCATCAGATAAACACTCACACACATTCACACTCCATGTGTCTTGCCCAACGACACTTCGACATGGGACTTCAGGGCCAGGGATCTACCACTGAGCCACACTTTACTCCCTGCTCGCATTATTTAAGTTTGCAACAAATATTCCTTCAAACTACACTCCTGCCTCCCGTTACCCCCGTCTTGTGCTTGGGATTTCTAGCTCCAACAGAAATGAACTTAAAGCCATGTTCAGTCCGCTTTAGAGTCTTAAATGTCTATGGGTCCCTGTAGCTGGTCCAGATTGTGTCTGACAGCTTATTTTAGACTTGTAGTTTCAACTGTATATTAATTTACAGTACATTAATGTTTGCATGTTCTACAATGAAAATTCAGAGAATCCCCGCTGTTAAGACTCTCGCTGTCTCACCAGCACAGTCCTGGGTCTGCCACTCCAGACACTGTCCGTAGGGGAAGGAGATGACGTACGCCGAGGAGTCGACACAGCGCTGCGTACTGCTGCACCACATGCACTCCATGGCCTGGCTGGTGCAGTTGGCGCAGCTGGTGCGCAGAGAGCAGGGGGTCCTACAGGGACGAGCAGTTTGACTCTGTGGACTCCCTGAGCAACGAGACAAATTGAGAAACAAAGGTTTAGATAGATGGACGTGAGATTAAACAGACACTATTATGCTGCTTTTAAGCATCATATTTGTACTTTTTGCCTCCTAGAATAGGTTTACATGCTGTGATGTTCAAAAAACATTATGTTTCTCAAACTGCCCATTGCTGCAGCTCCTCTGTCTTAAACAGTCTGAGCTCCTGGCCCGCATCGTCAGGCAGCACCAATGGGCACATATGAAAAACTGGGCCGGTTTTCTCAATCAATGACATCATCAATTGGTCATTTCAAACAGGAATGTGGGTGAGCCATTTTCAGGCAGTTGAGAATAAGTGCTGTCTTTGAGAGAGAAAGCTCCATTTGGAGTGAACAGGGTTTTTTTGTATTTTGTCTTATACATCTTACATAACTATATAACACACAAAATCCACAAAAAGCATATTAGAGGCTCTTTGAGGTCATTTCCTGAAGAATTAAGTTTTGAGCTCAATATAGCCAGGGATACAGGTTCTCACCGGCTGGTTTTTCACAGATCAGGCCATCGGTGGTGGCCGTGCAGGGGTTGGCTTTAAGACCGGCCACCTGCGCCCGCTCCAGGTAGGCACAGAAGCCCGAGTCGCTGGGCTCTCCAGGTAACCATCGCAGGCTGGTGTTGGTGAAGGGTGACGCGTCCTCCCAGCCCCAGTACGACACGTTGATCTTCCTCAAGCCAACCCAGGGAGATAAAGTCTGTGTGTGTGTGTGTGTGTGTGTGTGTGTGTGTGTGTGTGTGTGTGTGTGTGTGTGTGTGAGGGTGGGGGACACAGTGGTGCAAGAAAAAGAAAACAGAGATAGATATTAGATGTCGCACATGCTGATTGCATTTATTATACCTGATTTATATTTTCTCTGATATTTTCCTGTATATTTAAGATTTTCAAATCACTCAATGTATGAACAGCCAGAGTTGTTTAGACCAAATGGTTAACAGCAAGAAACAAAATGAATCCTGACAGACCTCAGATAGCATACAGTACTACTTGTTTCTTCAAATCTGTTGTTTTGTTTTAAAAGAAATTAAGGACCATAATGAACCCCAATTGTATGCAGTTCACATGGAAAGTGTCCTAGAATTGTTGAGGAATTAAAAAAACAATAGTAACAAATCTAAGTTGGAAACTAAGAAGCCGTCTCCCCTTGCCAAGAGAAGCCACACAGCTTGCAACTCTGAACAATAAACATGTTTTACATGAAAGCGGTACCTACATAAAACCTCTCTGCAGCATAATGTAATTGTTAGAAAAGCAGAAACTCTTCAGATTCACAGCATTTACTAATTATAATAATTTATACGGTTTATTGAGGCAAGTAATTCAAGCAAGCAACCATTTGAATAATTTGCTGAGAAAACAAGTGTGATTTTTCTTTTCGTTTTTAATTACCCATAAGGACTACAAAGTTTAATTTTGTGAAATGATAAAACTATTTTCCCACAGCTGTGATTCATTTTCCAAGAACATCCAAAAGGATTATACGCTGTGTCTGTGAGTGTGTATTTATGTCTGCACGTGCACCCAATTTCACTTCAACCAAGCCGTTCGAAAATCCTTTGCAATCTGGTTGGTGTCTGGTAATTTTATTTGCAGAGAAAGCAAATTAATACTGATGTGATCTCAGCGATTGGAATGACGAGAGATTAAAAATCAGATCGGCTAAAAGCATCAAAGGTTAATTAAGTAACACTTAAAGGTCCCATGACATGGTGCTCTTTGGAAGCTTTTATATAGACCTTAGTGGTCCTCTAATACTGTATCTGAAGGCTCTTTTATATAGACCTTAGTGGTCCCCTAATACTGTATCTAAAGTCTCTTTTATATAGACCTTAGTGGTCCCTAATACTGTATCTGAAGTCTCTTTATATAGACCTTAGTGGTCCCCTAATACTGTATCTGAAGTCTCTTTTATGTAGACCTTAGTGGTCCCCTAATACAGTATCTGAAGTCTCTTTTATATAGACCTTAGTGGTCCCCTAATACTGTATCTGAAGTCTTTTATAAAGACCTTAGTGGTCCCCTAATACTGTATCTGAAGTCTCTTTTATATAGACCTTAGTGGTCCCCTAATACTGTATCTGAAGTCTCTTTTATATAGACCTTAGTGGTCCCCTAATACTGTATCTGAAGTCTCTTTTATATAGACCTTAGTGGTCCCCTAATACTGTATCTGAAGTCTCTTTTATATAGACCTTAGTGGTCTTCTAATACTATATCTGAAGTCTCTTTTATAAAGACCTTAGTGGTCTTCTAATACTGTATCTGAAGTCTCTTTTATATAGACCTTAGTGGTCCCCTAATACTGTATCTGAAGTATTTTTCCCCAAATTCCACCTTAGAGCCAGTCCCACAATGAGCTTTCCTTAATGTGCCATTTCTGAGTCTGTAGCTTTCTTTTTTTCTCTCTGTAGGCAGAGAAAGGTGAGGTAACCTTGCCCCTTATGACCTCATAAGGAGCAAGATTCCAGATCGGCCCATCTGAGCTTTCATTTTCTCAAAGGCAGAGCAGGATACCCAGGGCTCGGTTTACACCTATTGCCATTACTAGCCACTGGGGGACCATAGGCAGACTGGGGGAATGCATATTAATATATAAACACCTTATAAAGTGAAATTATCATGCCATGGGAACTTTAATCTACAAAAACTGACACTTTTCTACAACACAGAGAGGATGAAAGTGGAGTTCTCTTTCTTCCTCAGCGTTCAAATATTTGCTCACATTTCCCCTGACGTGGCACATTTATCAAAAGGTCTGTCTGTGAGTCGTCACACATGTCAGGGTCTGGAATGCCATTTCCACCATAAACATTATAAGCGGACAGTTCAATCGGTTTAAGAGGTGATTCATTTGGTAAACAGCTCATTGAAAAGCAGCTGTTGAAAGAACCATGCATGAATGTGTGATACGTTAAACATTAACATCCCGTCACAGGCTTTCTTTTCAAACATCAGGCTTTACTACATGGAAAAGTGACGATGAAGATGATATGTGTGCTTCATGGTGGGCTAGGAAGGATTAGTTCTGTTTATTTTGTATGCCATGAAGCAAGATCAGAAACATCCTGGTGAGAAATTGAGAAAATATTTGTTGACACATCTGAACGTAAATATCATATAAAGCCAGAAGAGTTCTGAAAAATTTTAACATTATTTCAACATTCCTTAGTCTTCTAATTTCTTAGACTTTTCACATCAAAACAGTGGTATCATGCACATGTTGATGCCATCACAAAGCCACTAACTGCTGGGCTCGCTCATTGGTTAGACATTAATATACTGTACATTCATGTTTATAAATAATTCCAATTAAATAATTCAACTTTTATGATCTTGAGACAACGCATGCCTCTAGGCATCTAATAATAAATAACTTTATATTTACAATGTTAAAGGATGGGATTGTCTGGGATTTTATAATACATCACCATGTCACAGAAGCAGTATCATTTATAATTTGCATTAGTTTCCTTCCTCACTTTCAATAATTCTTTGCTGTCCACAAAGAGGGAATTTCTAACTAAAAAGACTTTTGAGAATATACTATAATATAATATATATAAATCTGATTATTGAAGCCTCTTTAGCTTCAGCAGAGCTTCAGAATACATTTCTGCACAGAGAAAAAGCTGATTTTAGTTTTACATTGGAGCTGAACTGGGATGGGATTAATTGATTGCCAGTTTGAACAGGTTACAACGATGACCTATCCGTAACTATTTCAAGTATTTGCATGTGAGAACTTGGAATGATCCTAACCATGCATGGTATTAGTATTGGTGATAAGAGCTGAGTAAGAAGGCTAAAAGCATCAAAGGTCAATTAAGTAACACTTAAAGGTCCCATGACATGGTGCTCTTTGGAAGCTTTTATATAGACCTTAGTGGTCCCCTAATACTGTATCTGAAGTCTCTTATATAGACCTTAGTGGTCCCCTAATACTGTATCTGAAGTCTTTTATATAGACCTTAGTGGTCCCCTAATACTGTATCTGAAGTCTTTTATATAGACCTTAGTGGTCCCTAATACTGTATCTGAAGTCTTTTATATAGACCTTAGTGGTCCCCTAATACTGTATCTGAAGTCTTTTATATAGACCTTAGTGGTCCCTAATACTGTATCTGAAGTCTCTTATATAGACCTTAGTGGTCCCTAATACTGTATCTGAAGTCTTTTATATAGACCTTAGTGGTCCCCTAATACTGTATCTGAAGTCTCTTTTATATAGACCTTAGTGGTCCCTAATACTGTATCTGAAGTCTCTTTTATATAGACCTTAGTGGTCCCTAATACTGTATCTGAAGTCTCTTTTATATAGACCTTAGTGGTCCCCTAATACTGTATCTGAAGTCTTTTATATAGACCTTAGTGGTCCTCTAATACTGTATCTGAAGTCTCTTTTATATAGACCTTAGTGGTCCCCTAATACTGTATCTGAAGTCTCTTTTATATAGACCTTAGTGGTCCCCTAATACTGTATCTGAAGTCTCTTTTATATAGACCTTAGTGGTCCCCTAATACTGTATCTGAAGTCTCTTTTATATAGACCTTACTGGTCCTCTAATACTGTATCTGAAGTCTTTTATATAGACCTTAGTGGTCCCCTAATACTGTATCTGAAGTCTCTTTTATATAGACCTTAGTGGTCCCCCAATACTGTATCTGAAGTCTCTTTTATATAGACCTTAGTGGTCCCCTAATACTGTATCTGAAGTCTCTTACTAATGTTCTCAATTTGTCAGATTTACTCACAAAATTAACGTGTGCACTGTGTAATGTGCACTGATTTAAAAAGTGCACTTTGCTCAGACAGGATTCACAAACAGAATAGACACACCGGTACTACTCTAAGATTATTTTTAATTGTATGATCTTACAAAACACATTTTAAGTTTGGCTTTTAGATCATAAAAGGTGTGAAAAATAACCACACCAATTTTACAAAGCAGAGAAGCCAGAGTGGAAAATAAGGATAGTTTTGACCATGCAGTGTTGGTCAACAACATTTATTTTATTTATTAATTTATTTATTTTAGACTACCCACCTTGTCTTGCAGCTGGTATTTTTGGAGCTCTTCCAGAACGAAACTGACTTGTTTGTCTGTGAGTAAAGACGCAATATTCCCTCCCAGGTTTTTGCAGTAGTGCTGGGCGTTATCATAGCTCTCACTGCTGGAGTTGATCCTCAGGCAGGCCTCCCCGACATGGTGCCAGCCTTCCCCACACGGCTGGCCTGCACACAAACACACATATACTGTCTTCACACCTTCAGTACATCTGTTAACATTAATTATTAGTCGTAAGCCTAAAAACACCAAGCATCAAGTCTGCTAGCAACTGTGTAATCCGTCAACGCTAACACAATGCTACTGGTAGCAGTAAACTCAAAGCACAGCTAACATTGGAATGCTACAATGCAAATGTTAGCATGGCTATAGCTATAGCCTATACCCCAAGCTAAACATTAGCACGTTAACATAACATGCTTACCGTTTTAGCACTTTACTATGCTAATGCTTGGTGTATAGTCTGTTTGGTACCATGCTGGCATGACTAGCTAGTTAGCTTTTTAACATTGTTTGTAATTGTAGCTTGTAATGTGTCTTATGTACTGCTAATGTTTTGATGATTAGCTTGTTACAGTAAATTTAGCATGTCATCACGATAGGTAGTAGGCCCACTTATCTTATTATGCATGGCTACAGTTGCTACAATGATTAAAATGTTAGCTTGCCAACACTTAATTTGTGCGTTAACGTTTGTAGCAACTTATTCTGTTACATTTATCAACTAGAAAGAAAGCAGAACCAGAAACCAAATCCAAAAAGGCATACATGGGGAGGCAGTTGACAGAGACAAGAAGAGGACAATCTTACAGAAAGATGAATATTCCTGAAGGCTGGTATATATAGACCGACTAATGAGGTAGTGAGGGCAGGTGTGCAGGTGTGCAGGTGGGTGGGCAGTCAGTGAAAGCACACTGAGGGCAACTAATTGACAACAAGGGAATGACACTGGAATTTAAAGTTAATGTGATGGCCTGGAAAATTAAACGTGCTGCCAGAAGCAACAGATTATATAACAGCTTTAAGAAAAATACTTCTGGTTAATTTGGTTAATAAATAACACATCTTATTGGACTGATTTTAGAGGCTGATGTAACTTTAGATTGGAACACCAAATTCTTGCTTAGTACTCATCAGTGACTAAAATGATTCCCAGGAGTTAGAAATATGTTGCACATGCACTAAAGAAAGGTCAATATATACATGGTGATTAAAGAGTCTGAATAAGAATGGCAGACAAACTCACCCATAAAAAAATGCATATTAGCCTAGGCACTCATTGTTGTTATCAGGGTCACTTGGTAGTTTCTTGAGACTATAATAGTAGAGACCATTCAATTAGCCAGGATGAAAGGGAAGAAAAAGCTATTCTGCCTCCACTGAACACCGCTGTTTATTTTGGACTCCAGGACTGATTACATTCACAGGCCCATAATGGCTTCCATCACCAACCTTTTCATGCTGCAGAAAAGAAAATACCTGCTTTCTTTATTTTTTTTTCCCTAAGCAATGGCAATGGACAATAATCAACCAAAACCGAGAGCAGAAAGACAGATTAAGGGGTAAAAAAAAGGAGGAGTACAAAAATAAATAGATAGATTAGGTTACAACCTTTGTGTAAAAGAAGAGATAAACATGTCAGGCCATTTAGCATAATTAGTCATAACATGGTGTCTAAAGAAAAGGCCACAGCTGCCATGGTGGTGGAGCTAGTTTCCATTACCAAGGCTAATCTTAGCCACTCTATTACTGCAAATTTATCTTCAGAGAAAACAACTGAAGCATTGTTTCTTGCCTTATCACACTAATGGACTCAGAAACACACACACAGAAAGAAATATTTAATTACATCAGTGTGACCAGTGACCCTTTGAAAGGCCCTGTCCTAAATGACACTGATAGTGTTGACAAATACAAAGACTAGAGAAGGGACAGTGTGCCACTCATTAAACTACCACAATATGCATGTTGGCACCAGCCGCCAAAACACAGAGAGCCAAAGACTCGACGGTGCCTGAGCAAGTTTCAACTTTATACAAATGTCGTCTGATGCTCGGTGGTTGAAACATAGAATCCATCCATCCATCCATCCATCCATCCATCCATCCATCCATCTTCGTCCGCTTATCCGGTGTCAGGTTGCGGGGGCAACAGCTCCAGCATTGGACCCTAAACTTCTCTTTCCCGAGCCACATTAAGAATATAATTTTTTTTTTTATTCGACTCCACTACAAGATATTATTATATTATTGCAAGGAAAATCTACTGCCAAACTAGGAGCTATTCTGTTTTTTGCAAGTTAAAAGCAAACAGGAAATAAACTACTTTGCTTTGTGCCATAATAGGAAAGTCCAAAAATAGGCAGCAGAGCTGATTAATTGTGTCAAATTATATTAACGCTAAACAGAAATATCATATGAAAAGATGTAAAATGTGAAGCTATTTCAGCATTTGTTTCAACGCATATTGATGTTCCCGGTATTTTATTAATAAAACAATATGAAGTCTGCAAAGAGAATACAGTATGTGGCACTATGTGCTCACGGCAATGCTTGGGAGCATCCTTGCGGAACACAAAGATAGAAAAGGGGCATCCTTAAATATCTTTCACTTTACATTAGGGCTGCAGAGCTGCATGGATGAATATTTGACCAAACATTGCCTTTTATAGGAAGATCAACAGGATCAGGAAGCATGGCTGTGGATTATTCTGATCTCGTTGGATGACCACAGACTAGAGTGATAACGCAATCCATATCCCAGTAACCATCGATTCAGGGGTTTGCAGGTCAAACGATATCTACTGCACATGTGTAGATTTACACTGGAACTTTAACTGTGTTTATATACAGTGCGTGCCTCAGGCCCAAAATACATGTCGACGTTAAAAGGATATTAAAATAATGATATCAATGGTCCCACAGCCCTATGGTCCCACAGCCCAATGGTCCCACAGCCCTATGGTCCCACAGCCCTATGTTCCCACAGCCCTATGGTCCCACAGCCCTATGGTCCCACAGCCCAATGATCCCACAGCCCAATGATCCCATAGCCCTTTGTTCCCAAGATTTTTCTTAAAATTAGGGTCGGGTTATGGTTAGGGCTAGCTAACCCCAAATTATGGGAAAGAGGGATACAATCTGATACAAATTCATGAAAAAGGAAATTTTGTAACATAGGGCCTAATTTTGGGGAAAAGAAATCTTAGAAATTTGGGAACTGTGGGAACATAGGGCTGTGGGAACATATGGTTGTGAGAAAATAGGCACGCGACCATGTGTACCAAGCTACAGGGCCTGCACAGAAGAAAGGGAGCAAACATAATACCAACCTCTGCTTAAAGCTACTGCAAACTTCCAACTCATAGCAGAGAACGCTAGCTTGCAGCCCCTTAGCACAATAAAACACAGCACGGAGCAGAATTTGTGAATTCAAATAGTGAGGGTATTTCCTTTGCCCTTAGTCATGCTGACGCCAAAGTCAAACTGAGAACAGCTTTAGCTAACGGCTCCATAGCAGAGTGGAGTGTAACATGGAGGACTTTGTGGACTCAAGTTTGTTAGTCAGCCAAGGATCCATGTTCAGAACATCCAGTAAACACGTCTAATTGGCCTACTTCCCTTTGCAGCTGGGTGATGCGTGTGTGTTAATGAATGCATGCTAATCCTCTCTGTGTACATGCCTGCTTAGAGGTATAAGAGTGTTTGTGGAAAACACTAAAAGTATGCAGCCAGTTAGTGTGGGAACATGCAAACACTCTGAAACTGTGTGTGTCTGTTGTACTCTATGTTTAACAGAACACTCCCTCAACAGCTTAGAAAAATAAGTTAATTCACAACAGAGATCATGCTCGTCAGAAACACTGTGAAGGTGACACTGCCAGACTGTGATGTGTCAATCAACAGCATACATCAAATCACACAATAAGATCCACACTGCTTTTATCATAACATTTTGTGCATGTATGCATTTGTGAAACTGTTTATGTGAGTCTCTGTGCTACGTAAAAGGATTAGGGTCCATGTAAAAAATGTACTGGAGTTCTGATTGTATCCTCCGAATTCTGACTTTAAAGTAAATGTTTCACATGTGGCCCTAATCCTTTTTCATATCGTGCCTAGATCCTCAAGGTTGTTTTCATTTTTGCTGCATAATGCCTCAATCTGCCTAAGGAAGCAGCTCAGGAACTCAGGTGCCAAGTCGCAAAAACAGTCTCTCTCCGGAGATTTACTGGGAATAAAATGAACGCCATGAATTTTATTTGAGACAGGTGCCGAAGAAATATATTTAAAAAAAAAAAAAAACTTCTTCAAAAAGTCACTACAAGGTGCGTATCTCACGTTGTAGAGCGGGCGCCCATTTGCAAAGGCTCAGTCCTCAACGCAGCGGCTCAGGGTTTGAGTCTGACCTGCGCCCAGTTGCTGCATGTCTTCCCTCTTTCCTGTCTACAGCTGTCCTGTCTGTTAAAGGCTAAAAAAATGCCCCAACAAATTGTAAAATAAATCTTTTAAAAAAGAGTTGCTTAATAAAATAGTCATTTGTCATATCACCAAAGATTATTTTCTTTCTCACACCCCCCATGTCTGTTGGCTGATGGTGTGCATTCTGATCCAGGTAGAGAAATCTCGCAAAAATCCTACTTTGTAAAGTAACTAGTAACTAAAGCTGTCAGAATAATGTACTGGAGTGAAAGTAGAAAGTGGCAACGAAGGAAAAAGTGAGGTGCAAGTACCTTAAATTTGTTCTTAAGTAAAGTACTTGAGTAAATGTACTTAGTTACATTCCACCACAGTAAATCATGCTTGTTTTGTCTGTGTGCACAAGGGTGTCTCCTCACCAGGCAGCGCCTGACACTCCTGCTGCTGCGCCTCCCACTGACAGTTGGCATTGAGGGAGCAGCTCCTGCAGTTGGCCAGTCTGAAACACTCCTGCTCCTCCCGGCGCTTACAGCTGGACGAGTCTCTCACCGACTTCAGACACACACACACACACACACACACACACACACACACACACACACACACACACACACACAGACAGACAGACAGACAGACAGAGACACACACACACACACACAGACAGACAGTCAGACAGACAGACACACACACACACACAGACAGACAGAGACACACACACACACACATACACACAGACAGAGACACACACACACACACACACAGACAGAGACACACACACACACACACACACACAGAGACACACACACACACACAGACAGACAGAGACACACACACACACACAGACAGCCAGACATACACACACACAGACAGACAGAGACACACACATACACACACACACAGACAGACAGACAGACACAGACATACACAGACAGACAGACAGACACACACACACACACACACACACACACACACACACACACACACACACACAGAGGAATCAATATAATTGCAGTCAAACATCATCATCTGTGTCCTCTTTTCCAGTTAATGCAATAAAGTTGGAGGAATCAATGCAATGTGCAACAATAGCGGAAGATGAATAAAGTGATGGTTCAGGGAATCAAACAGCCAAACAGAACATGCAGAGTGAGAAGAGAAATCAATATGAGGGACACATTATACTGAGATGGACTTTTTATTTAAGTTATATTTATTTCATATGCTGTGTGCATCTCACTCACACTACGGTTCACCTTGTCAACTTTATTTAAGACCTCACGGTGGTTCTACTCAACTGAAATATAACTTTATTTCAGTAAAGATTTTAATTAATTAAACACACACACACACACACACACACATACACACACATCATCACATACCTTTCACCATACAGAGAGATTGGCTTGGTGTTATTTCAGTTAGCTTAGTAGCTGGTTAGATTTGCATTGAGAGATGATTTTATGAAAAGTACCCCATGCTTAACTCTATGTATGTCACTCTATGGTATGTGATGATGTGTGTGTGTGTGTGTGTGGGGGGGGGGGGGCTATTTTAATTCCAAAGGCCAAGGGAACTTTATCAGGATGCATGGTGTCCTGATCCATGAAATAACTGGTCTGTAATAATAAAGATCTGCCTGCCTCTATGGGAATTTAACATAGGGGGTTGACTTATGCTCCCTGCATTTTACAGAAGAACATTCATTTATTTATAATACATTATTCATTTACAAAGAAAATGTATGTCCTTAAAAGGTTGGATTTTCCGAATTTGTTTTTAATTAAGGCATTAAGAATAATTTCCAAAAGATGTTTTTTTATTCTTCTGTTTGATCATCTTTAGCATGGGTGTGTAAACTTATTCAAGCCACTGTTTGTACATTCTTTTTCATTGCATTAAATTGAAAAAAATAAAATGTAAATAACCTCAGTATGTCTCAGGAAAATACTGGTTCACTGGCGCAAGGCTGCATCCAACTCCAAGATTGGGCCAGATGTTTTTTAACAGTGTGGCGCTCACCATTTTGTACTCAAAGTCAAGGAGAAGGTTGTCAGAAGAGCATATTAAATGCAAATTTGGATTTGGATTCACCCCCAATTTCCATATAACCTAAGGGACTATTCTGACCTCTGGTCTCAACCTGATGCAACCCGAGCTGCGGCCTAATAGGAAGTGTCAAGTGTCAAGTAATACACACATGTCCCCGCCTTCTGGCTCCATGCTTCCACAAGCTCAGCTGATGTTCAGACAACATGGTTGGTGGGCGAGACAGAGACAGAGCGCCGCCATGCTGCTGTGCCAGCTCCAGAGTCAGCTACGCACACACACACACACACACACACACACACACACACACACACACACACACACACACATTCACATTTAAATGGAGCACATACAAACAGACAAAAGCAACATGCAGATACACATACAGAGAAAGACAGAGAAAGCAGGTTGGGGGTAAAAATAGACAAAGAGACAGAAAAGAGACTACATGAGCAAAAGTACTCAGAACTCATTGAGACAAAGTTATTACATATAAATCATACAGACCTTAAATAATATTAAAAAGATATGATCTTTTCAGACAGAGGAGTATATGTGAGATAACTCAGAAGGGGAATAGTTGAAATATTCATTGCTTTTAGATTTTTTATAAGTGAACAAACGGCTTCTAATGGTTTAATATCACAGGTCACTGCTTTTGGTCTTAGTTGACTAAGATTTCTTTAGTCAGTATGTCATTTCATGGCTTTTTCATAATGAATGATTTATTAAAAGAAACTTTTTTTGGGGGGGGGTCCCTTGTCTTGTGTCTGTCTGTGTGTGCTGTATGTCTGTTTATGTGTGTGTTGTGTGTGTCTGTTTCTGCATGTGTTGTTTTGTCTCCTTCCCTCCCAGCTTTCCTCTCTGCTTTTTCGGCTCTGGGACCAGTTCCAATGTCTCAGTGTGTTTGTTTCTGTTGATATTATTTTTGGAAAATAAATATATTTATATTTGATCACAAAAAAAGAAACTTGTGACCACATCATTCTTTGTGAAGAAACTCAGTTAAAAGGGCTTCACTTGTGGAACAGTTTCAAATCAATATACAATTGATAATGTGTAGTTCACTTTTCAAATTAACTACGACTAAAACATGGTCAATATTGTTTTTCACTAACGACAAATCAACAAATTATCTGTATCATTTACATGGAACTAAGGTTTGGGAGCTTTCCATCTTAACTCTCCTCCCTGTTACGTTGCATTCAGAGGTCGACTTTGTTCTTTTTAGTAAACTCTGTGAACACAAACAATGTTCTCAATGCTGAGTTCATGTGTAGAGCCCCTGGTGATACTTGGAGCAAAGTCTCATGTTGTGTTGAGCCTTCTTAGTGTTTTAAAAATAGTGATTTGGATGTGATCATAGCAGTGCCCTTAGCACTCGCGTCCAAAAAGCCATTTGACCAAAAAAAGACAATACAGTCAATCTTAAAGGTGCCCTTTAAGAGGGGGTAATTATCATGCAGTTAGACCCCCACCCCACCCCACCCTCAGCCCTGATTGGTGCATCTGAACAGGGAGCAGTCGAGTTTCAGCAAATATGACAGAAAGTTAGTTTTATAAGGCTTACCTACTGCACCTTAAGATGACAAAAATGCTATTGGTTGCACCAACAATCTCGTATTGTAAGGTCCAATGAGCATTGCCGCCCCAGGGCCCACTAACATTGCTTTGATATAGATGCCCAGTGAGGACTCACCACGGTGCAGTTACTGGACGCGGATATACACTTCCTGTCCTCACACCACTGACAGCCCCGTGTGTTGGCAGTGCAGCTGGCACAGTCTGAGAACCAGAAACACTGCTCGTCTGTGCTGTCTGGAGGAGGGCAGGGCAGGGCACAACACAGGCACACACACACACACACACACACACACACACACACACACACACACACACACACACACAATTAATGCTTTTCCTTCTTCAGAATTTGAGGAGTAAATCAAGGCATGATTTAGGAATTTAGAAAAAAATCATAACTGGATGAGGTGCTTGAGAAGTCTTAGGCAAAAGAACATGTGCCGTTAACAAGTTATCAATCAACACTGCATATCAGAACAAAAACCCCCCCTTTTAATGCTCTTCAGTTTGCAGCTGTCATAGTAAACTCTCTGACAAGTCCATTCTTACATGTACCATTTAGTTCTTTACTTTATGCTGTATCAGAAAAGATTGATACATCAGCTGAGAATTCAGTTCTAATTAGAAGATCAATTGCCACTGATCATAATCATTGGACTTTAAATAAGTCACTTCTGATCTAAGAAATGTGTCAACGTCAAGAAAGGCAAAGCAGCAAACAGTGTGAGTCAGTTGACTTCAGTCTGAAAAGCACGAGTAGCACTGGAATGTCTCGCTTATATCTGGTGTATGTCAGGAACTTGCATACAGACTCATGTTGGGGCCATGTGCAAGCAAGTGATGCTTTCATAAAGTGTAAACGAGCATGTAATGACAATCTTTGGATGTGATTAAAAAGGCATTTACATGTGGTGGTTATGTTATTATGCAGCTGTATATGTATGTAAGCGTGCTATGAGATTAAAGCCGAGGCTGAGCATTGACTTCCATCATGCTTCTGAAGGACCATGCCTGTTTTTTTAGGTTTGTTTGTTTCGCTCCTTAACTACAAATCTCCATTTTACATTTTTTGACAGCTATTTCTCAACCATTTTCAAACAATTTTAGATTATTGAATGCATTTTTCCACTGTTCCAGTCAGCCATTTGTTTTTGATGTGATTAATTTCCATTAAGCATGGAAATCAACAGACTACAGTTGATTCTGGGACCATTTTGTTTGTGGATCGAGCAGTTGGTGGTTCGGTGCCTTGCTCAATGCACCGTTACAGTACCCAGGAGGTGAACTAGCACCTTTCCAGCTACCAGTCCACACTCCATACTTGGTCTGTACAGGGACTTGAACCTGCAACCTTCTGGTTCCCAAGTTAATTCCCTAAAGACTGAGCTACTGCCACTTACTGTGTGCCCAGAGGCAGTGTAACTGTTACCTTGCACAGCAGCTGGATTCTTGCGCTATCACCAGATCACACGAAAACATCCATCTTGTCAGGCTTAGAGTTATGTGTTAGTATCACAGAACAGCAGCAAACTGAACCAGTCAGCGTGTGGTAAGGAGCTACGGCCGTGGTTTGGGTGTGTGTGACAGCTGCAATGGATGTGCTGGAGGTCATCCAACCACCTGCCAGGTATATTTTTTTTAAAGTGCCTTTTTCCAAACAGTTGCCAGTGATGGCTTCTCAGATGTTTGTTTTTTGTTAAAGTGCTCATTTTATACTTTTTAGCTTTTTCCATTTCCTTTGTGCACATTAGGTTTAAGTGAAAAAGCCCAAACAGAAAACACTGTTCCCAAACTGCTCTAAACAGCTCTATTGTAGTCCAGCCTTTACTTCTGTGACGAACGTGTGTCACTTTGTAACACATGTTATAATGCTAGCTGCTAGCATGGCACGCCTTCATGCTCTGCTTCTGACTGGCTAGTAGTCCTTACCTAGGTACTGTCAGGGCACGCCTTCATGCTCTGCTTCTGACTGGCTAGTAGTCCTTACCTTGGTACTGTCAGGGCCCTCATACTCTGCTTCTGACTGGCTAGTAGTACCACATAAACCATAAACCTTTAAAACTGTCAATCCATGTGTAATATTGTTCTATGTTAAACTGACACTATAACCATTAGCGTGATTGCTTTTTATTTAAACCCGCAGTGAGCAGCATGAAGCAGAATACCTGGAAAAGCTACACCATCTAAATCTGGCAGAGACAGATGAGGAGGGGTAAGAGGATGGGGGATTGGACTGGACCTAATTACTTCAAAATGAGGTAATTGTTGCAGCATTGACCTTCTGTTCCCATAATTACGGTATGCAAACAAACATCAGGAGCCAAATCCTTCAGAATAATTATTATTCTCATGAAAAAACTGGTCTTTTGGGAGCAACACTTGCAGTACATGTGCAGTACATTTCAGGCAAAATATGTTGACATGACAGGGATTATGTTTAGAAAGAAAGAAAGAAAGAAAGAAAGAAAGAAAGAAAGAAAGAAAGAAAGAAAGAAAGAAAGAAAGAGCAAAGAATCAGCTGGAAAGACAGGGCCCCAGTGTGACGTACCAGGTCTCGCAGGGCAAAAAGGAGCAGGGATAATGTACTCGGCTTCTTTTGGCTCCCAGGGGGCACATCTACTTTTGACCCAATGGCAGCGAAGGCCCGGCCCAGCAGCAGCACACAAAGCTGGGTTAGAAAAGGCCTGGCAGGACGGAGGGGTGTAGGCCAGCACATCGTTCAGAAGGAGGCCCGAAAAACCTCCAAAGATGTACATGGAACTGAAGAAGAGAGGATTATAGAGAATGACAAGGTGCAACAGAAACCTGTACAGACAGCTGTGGAAGGAAGCAGAATAGCAAAAGTTACAGCGAGGTAGTATT
The DNA here is from genome assembly GCA_013375575.1 of Percina caprodes. Lineage (NCBI taxonomy): Eukaryota > Metazoa > Chordata > Actinopteri > Perciformes > Percidae > Percina > Percina caprodes. The sequence goes on along the minus strand of JABXJD010000488.1, from coordinate 263,206 downwards.
AGTCTTAAAGGTCCCACGACATGGTGCTCTTTGGATGCTTTTATATAGACCGTAGTAGTCCCCTAATACTGGATCTGAAGTCTCATTTATATAGACCTTAGTGGTCCCCTAATACTGTATCTGAAGTCTCTTTTATATAGACCTTAGTGGTCCCCTAATACTGTATCTGAAGTCTCATTTATATAGACCTTAGTGGTCCCCTAATACTGTATCTGAAGTCTCATTTATATAGACCTTAGTGGTCCCCTAATACTGTATCTGAAGTCTCATTTATATAGACCTTAGTGGTCCCCTAATACTGTATCTGAAGTCTCTTTTATATAGACCTTAGTGGTCCCCTAATACTGTATCTGAAGTCTCTTTGGAGGGGGGGTGGCCTTTGCTCGTTTGAAAGCCATGATGTCTCTCTCTCATGGGTGGGCCAAATTCTCTGGGTGGGCAAAGCATAGAAAGGTGAGGTAACCTTGCTTATGACCTCATAAGGAGCAAGATTCCAGATCGGCCCATCTGAGCTTTCATTTTCTCAAAGGCAGAGCAGGATACCCAGGGCTCGGTTTACACCCGTCACCATTTCTAGCTGCTGGGGGACCATAGGCAGGCTGGGGGAACGGATATTAATGTTAAAAAAACCCTCATAAAGTGAAATTCTTATGCTATGGGACCTTTAACCCTCATGTTGTCTCCCTGTCGACCTGCAACTTTGTGTTTTTATGGGTTGAAATTTCAACATTTTGTTGTTCTTTTTCTACACTTTTCTCGATGTTTGTGTTAATTTTATTCATATTTTTTGTCACTTTTTTAACGTTTTTTAATTATGTTTGGGTCAATTTTTTAACAATTTTGTGTCACTTTTTGTGTTTTTTTGGTCACTTTTTCAGCATTTAAAAAAAGAACATTTTTGTTCATTTTTTTCCTGCGTTTTTGTACGTTTTTTCAACCATTGTCACTTTTTTCAACTTTCTTTTGTCATAGTTCTGATATAGAAAGTTTTTGTAAACGGGTCAAATTTGACCCGAGGACAACAGGAGGGTTGAAGAGACAAGAAATGCCTGCAGAGATGAAGACATGTTAAGACAGCAGGAGAGCCTTTCAAACATAAAGCTGAACTTTTGGTTTGGGGAGAGAGAAAAAAAAAATTTAAGCTGGCCTTTTGAAGTTCAAAGCTGGCATTTCTGTGCTCAAAGCTGACTTTCTGGTGAGTAAATGGGGTTAAAGGGTCAGACCTTTATTTTTGAGATCAACAATAAGTCGCTCTGCATCGTGATGGAACTCTCGGAGCTAATGTTTTACATTTTTGTAAGTGATGTAATTCATTTAACCTGCATATTAAATCCTGTACTGTTTGATTCTAGGGGACTGATGTTCACTGATGATGTTTAAAGTGCCCATATTATGAAAACATTTTGGGGGGGGTTTGGGGTGTTATTTTGTGTCTCTGGTGCTTCCACACACATACAAACTTGGGAAAAAAAACATCCATGCTGTTTTGAGCGAGCTACAGGTTTCTGAATGTCCTCTAACTTCAGTATCTGGGTGAGCTGTTCAACATCTGCACGGCTTTCTACGTCACTAGCTGAGACGAGGTGGCTAACCGTAGCATGCTAGCTCGTTCTCAATGGCAAAACACTGCTACAACACCCACTAGCTCACCATTATCTCCAAAAGAACTACTTCCATGTCCCTGTTATGCAGGTATTGCACTGGCTAATCCTGAATCCTTGTGCTCCTGAAGTTGTAGAAACAAACAGCTAGATTATGTGATCTTACCTAGCTACTGCAAATGTGCGCCTCCAAATAAAGATGGTAAAGAAGTGAGATTTCTCACTCTGTTACGGAGCCCCCAAGGTGACATTGAGGGGAAAAAAATAAACAAAAAAAAAAATTATTCACTTTTGCGAGATCTTGATTTTGACATGGAGAAAAAAATTGAAAAAACAAATAAACGAAAAAATATTAAAATTAATGGAACAATCACTTTTGCGAGATTTTCACTTTGACATGGAGGGAAAAAAAGAATGATATGATGAATGAAACCATGTAAACCTATTGTGGTACAACTTCAAAATGCAATTATGAACCTGAAAATGAGCATAATATGGGCGCTTTAGGAAAATAAGTCCTTTACCAGACTACATTGTAGAAGCTCCGAGAAACCTTTGTGATGTCAGGTCATCTGGAATCGGCCAGTTTTTCATGAGGTTAAGAAAGTCATTGTCTGAGGACTGCAGGGTGCTGAAAGCTTGCTTATTCTGCCCTGTCAAACATGTCACACAGGTCTTTTTGCTTTAAAAGTGGCAGTGTGAATGGCTTGCAGGCTGAAAATACAGCAATTCAAAAGCACATTCAAATCCTTTTAGAGCATCAGAATGGAAGGAGTGGATTCGCCAACTTTCGATACTGACTCAAAAAACGGAAAAGGTATTAATAGAGCACTCGAGGTACTAAAGAGAAATGCATAGTGCATATGTACACAGTTTCTATAGAAGCTGTGAAGAAAGTTACTGGGAGACTGAAGGAAACATCCACGTATACATGAGAAGAGGTGAGGTGGCAGAGACACAGCCCAAGGTTCCAAACAGAGAGTTTCAGAGAAGTCAGCAGAGGGGGAAGTGACAAGAGAAGTGTAAACTGGAACTAAATATAACATGGAGACAAAGAGATCAATCCATCAACAATCGACACAACCTGTGGAAGGGAAAAGCTGAGAAGAAAGTCAACCGAGACTCTCAGTGCTTCCAAAATGAGGACACTGCAGGAAGACATCAAGGAAATGTAACAATGTGCAGGAATAATGCATCATGAATAGATTGGTTGTATTTGCATATATATAATTGAGTAGTTTAGTGGATTACTTTGAGCATCAGTGTTAGCAAATACACTGCTAAAAGTGTCCTAAGGCAAGGTTATACCTAAGGCAATCTCTGGAAAAGTCAGATGTGCAGCTATTCTATTATAGCAGTGTTTCCCTCATGGAGTTTGGCTGTAACGATGAACTATGTAAGGAGGGAACTCACCCGTTGCTAACCACGGCAGAATGTCCAAAGCGGTTGGCGTCCCGGTGCAGCCCAGGTCTGGGGAGGACAGTCCATTCATCACAAGCTGAAGAGAAGCACACACATACGCACAATATTTTAGCTTTTTGTGCCTTAAAGCTGCAAAGATGAACTGATTGGTTGTCAACTATTTAATGAATCGCCAGCTATTTTGATAATAAATCGGTTTGAGTCATTTTTTTATGCAAAAAGTAAAATATTCTCTGATTAAAGTTTCTTCAATGTGAATATTTTCCAGTTTCTAGTTTCTTCTCTCCTCTGTGACAGTAAACTGAATATCTTTGAGTTGTGGACAAAACAAGACATTTGAGGACGTCACGTTGATCTTTGGGAAACACTGATTGACATTTTTCACCTTTTCTGACATTTTATAGACCGAACAGCTAATTGATTAATGAAGAAAATAATCAACAGATTAACTGATAATAAAAATATCATTAGTTGCATCCTTTGTGTGTTTGTGAGTCTAAAGTTTGAGTCAAGAAGAAAGCTCTAATCTAAGAAAAAAACTGAAAAAGCAAAGGTGAGTCCGTGATTTTAGGTTCATTGACTGAGCCAGTACCATGGCAACTGACCACAGAAGGCAAGGCAAGGCTTTATTTGTATAGCACATATCAGCAACAGGGCAATTCAAAGTGCTTTACATAAAATTGATTAAAAGAAAAGTTAAAAAACAGGTTGAATATGAGAAAAAAGTTACAATGCAGTATAAGAAATGAAACATTAAAGGAAAAAAATACTTTTAAAAAAAAGGTCTTCAGCCTTGAGTTAAAAGAACTGAGAGGTTGCGGCAGACCTGCAGTTTGTTCCAGATTTGTGGAGCATAAAATCAAAACAAGTATACTAATAATCATTATCCATCTTTGAAAAGTATTTTGGCTACTGTGGTTAAACACAGTATTTATAATGCTAATTCAAGTCTTGATAAGAACTACTGTATCCTGTAAATGCTGCGTCCTGACATTACATTCATGACAACACTTTTACAAAGTTGCAAGCACACTATCGTCTAAAATATCATTGTACACTGGAGCATTACAATTCCCCATAACTGTAACCAATGAAAAACAACCCTAGACAAAAAATACACAAATGCCATTTGATTATTTTAGCATGAAACAGGAAGTCTGACTAGAGTGACGAGACACATCATTTCTCCATCTCTCTGTTCTTTTTTTTTTAGAATAAGGACCTCAGTTATTGCTTGTGAGAAGAAAGAACAGAGGATGATGACCCACAATTCAACCCCCTCCCTTAACTTCATTCCAAAGAATAAGAACTCATTATCCTAACCTTTTCACAATAAATGACGGTGATATGGAGAAGATAGGGCTGATAATCTGGGAGATGACTTCATAAAGCACTTCATACCACCAAATATCCCCATAAAGCACATCTCTCTCTCTCTCTTTCTCTCTCTCTCTCTGTCTATCATTGAAGCTATCAGCTTTGAGTATTTTACTATTTGGATTTTACAACTCTCGGATGTTTTAATGAGCCCTACGTGCTCCCATTATATGCATACAGAAATAAGTGTGTGTGTGTGTGTGTGTGTGTGTGTGTGTGTGTGTGTGTGTGTGTGTGTGTGTGTGTGTGTGTGTGTGTGTGTGTGTGTCTGTTGTGTGTTAGTGTAAATGTGCCATTTAGCCAGATGAGCCTTCCCTGAACGTAACAGGAGAGCCGGGAAAGTTGGGGACTCGGGTACGCCAGGTTGCTAACGACCTCGTTAAGCGATGTGCTAATTGGTTGCACTTGTTTAAGAGTGAGGGATGCAGCAGAGGACACAGTGAGAGCATAGAATGAGTGTGTGTGCATGTGTGTGTGGGGGGTCATTCCAATCAGCACCAGAACAATGGGTCCATCACCAGCAGAGGTCAAAGGTCAGTTAGAGTGATGCTAGTCTCGCTTTGACTAGCGTCCACACAGCATTCTGGGATGGGAGTAAAACGTGTACAGGGCAGCGTGAGGTTACAGTCGTTCCAGCAGACGTTGCAGTTGAGTTTAGCTGCCAAAAGGTGACAGTCCTGCTGCGACAACAGTTACGATTAGGCACCAAAACGATTAGTGGGACACCAATGACACAAACATCCGTTTTCTCTGTGAAAGTCTTGTGTTTTCTCCTTAACTTTTCTCATGGAACACAAGCTCCCCTCCGTTGGTTGAAAGCCCTGTTTGGACCCATCTATCCACCTGGACCTCCCCCCTACCTACTTAGATCTTCATGCCCTTATACAGCAGCAGTCAATATTGTACTCTAAAAACTAGAAGATAACAAAACTTTTTTAGACATTTATTTTTAGACTGATGTAATAATTTATACTCAAGAGAACCAGGCTTCAAATGTTGACAATAAAACACACGTTGGATCCTATAACAAGGTTCTGAAGAAGGTAAGCTTAAACAACCTACCAGACAGCTAACGTTCAACATTTTGAATTCAGTCTGGAGATTTAAATATGCGATACCGTATGTGGAATCTTTTCCTATAGCTAGAACTCTAGTTTTGTCAGCTGTACTTTAATATAACCTGTAAGGCCCTGTGTCATATTCTCACCTCTGCTGAGGTGTGCTGCTGTGTGACACATACAAACCACATGGAGAATGTGGTGTTAATATGCTTTAAATAGTTTCCCTTCTGGCACTTATAAATAAAATACATTTAAATAGTGCTGGAAAGTTACACAACGCTGTTGTTTTCCTTAAAATCAGCCCCAGTTATCTTAACTGTGGAGACTGGCTATCCTCTTTGTAGAGTTTAGTATTATATGTTGCGATAGTGAAGCTTTAAATGAACCACAACACCTCACCTCCAACCACAGCTATACACTCTACCTCTAAATAAAAAAAGTAGCTTTTGATTTCATCTTCTGGCTGTACAGGACACAGACATCCAACCAGCCTTAGATTGAAGCTGGCAAATTGTTCACCAAAGAACTGCAGGCTCAACAGATACGTATCAGCCATCATCCACACAGACACACACATCAACACGGATTTTAATTTCCTCTCAGGATATGAGAAAATCTGTGTTAATAATGCATGGTGGGACAGAAAGAGAAATCATGAGACCGGATCGAAGCTGGCAGGCGGGCTGGGCTGATTGACAGTTTGATCTGATCTGCACTAATGGAGGACTTGATGGAGAAGGGCGGGAGGAGGAGCATGAGGATTGAATGGCAGCCACTGTATGCTCCTCCAATATATCATGGTTCCAAACAGGCTTCCAGCCTGCCCTGGGCTCTTCACTGGGCTGTGCCATGCGTGCAGCAGACAGTGGTGGTGGATGTGTGCCTGGGATGTGTCAAGTTGGAGAGGACCGCGTTTTTAATCAGAGTTCATTTTCCCTCCAAATCTAATTAGAAGTGTGAGGGTGGCAGGGTTGAGGGGAGGATGAGAGAGCTGGAGGGTGAGAGGGAGAATTAAATCCAAATGAAAAGTGCTTTCCACGTCGAACTGAATGTACAGCAGAAGAGCAGGAGAAGCTAATAACGCTGCGTCGCCCCTCCAAGGTTAGCGCGGCAAAACAAAAACAAATTAGTGCTCGAAAACCTCTCCGCTCGCAGTGAGAGCGGAGGCAGGGACCGGAGGAACGGAAGATTAAATAAAGACGAAACAAGGAATGGAGAGAAGTGACTTCCACAGGTGGAACTAATTAATTAGCTCCTAAGTGGAGAAAGGAGAAGAAATGAAAGTAAGACAAAGAGAAAGAGAGGAGGCAAGAAGTGAGGAGAAGAAAAGTAAGAAGGGGAAAGGACAGAAAAGTAGCATGATGAGAGATGAGAGGTGAGAAAAGGAGAAGAGAGGAGAGGAACACTGTAAATTATGACTATGAAATCTCCAGTTATTTCCTTTAGATTTCACAGTAACACTACTATATATGATTTTTACAGTAGAATGATGTAAAGGTACATTAAAACCTTGTCTACATGACAAAATCACAGTAGTCTTAAGTATTACAGTTGAAATCACAGTAGTCAAAGCATTACTGTAAAAAAAAATCACAATATAGCCACTATAATACTGTAAATAGTACAGTAAACTACTGCATTTTTATCTTATGTTGTGTTTAATTGCTTTGTATTTTACAGTGACTACATAAAATTCTGTCAATGGAAGTACGGTACCTTTACACTATAAAGAATTCAGATTTGACGTTAAATTTGTTACAGTGAAGAAAAAGGGAAACGTGGAGATGAAGGGGAGAAACATGAAAAGGAAAAATAAGAGGAGAGGAGACAAGAAGTGAAAAAAGAAAAGGAAACATATAAGCAGAGGAACAAATAAAAATTGAATTATGAATACTGACACACTACATTGATGTGGTCATAATGCTACAAGTCCATATCCACAACCTTCCACTTCTGCCGGATTCATGTCTTTTCGGCCGATGTCAGTTTCCTTCTGCTTTCTTTGTGTTGGAATTTTAAACCCCGGTAGATGTATGAGGACTATGGTTGACCTCAGATCCTCCTCAGATCTCTGCAGGGTAAATCCAGACAGCTAGCTAGACTATCTGTCCAATCTGAGGACTATGGTTACCTGGTCCTCAGATCTCTGCAGGGTAAATCCAGACAGCTAGCTAGACTATCTGCCCAATCAGAGTTTTCTGTTGCACGACTTAAACAACTTTTGAACGTACACACGTTCCATCACGACTATTTTGCTGCTTAGCGCCGCCCAAGACGATTGTGATTGGTTTAAAGAAATGCCAATAAACCAAAGCACGTTTTATCCCCATCCCAGACTCCTGTGTTGACTAGCCAGATCCTCCTCCACGGCACTGTGGAGGAGGCTTTGACAACGTAAGACTATAATGCTACTAACACACTGCTGAACTTTCTCAATAAAGAAGGAGGGATTGGCTGAGAAGGCATTTAACACTGACTGCCAGATGTTCATCACACATCAGCGGCCCTGTGGCAGGAACATGGCTGCCACAGAGGCTGAAGTGTTTCCATGGGGAGATACCACGCACTGACAAATGACACCGCCCTGCTGACTGGGCTGTAGATGCATATGTGTTATTCCAGAGTGCGGTTACCAAAAATATGTTTTGTACTTGTTGGTTTAGCTAACTGTATCAAAAGGTTTATTTTTACATATATACCCCTTGTGTCTTCAAAAAAACACTTTTATTGAAGCTTTTTATCAATGTTTTTAATCTTTTCTTACGTTTTTGTCCCTTTTTTCAACACTTTGTCACTTCTTTTGATGTTTTCAACACTATGTCTTTAACACTAACTTATTAATTTTAGTTTTACAGTTATTTTTGGAATTTATGGTCAATAAACCTCATTTATAGGAAATTATACCTAATGTTTGAGGATGGATAATCACAGACTGGAATATGTCAACTTTTACTCAATATTATTTCAAAAACACTTCAATTTGTTTTCAAATGCTATATAAACGTAATAAGACGCCCCAAAATCAAAGAAAGTAGAGATTTTTTTTGGGGTAATTACAATTGGGTAATTAAAAAGAACACTGATATAGGAAAACAGGTCATTTTTTTCATTCTTTCTATCAAATTGCCCCAAAGTAACAATGATGCATGGATGTACGTTGAATGGTTTCCATAAAACATAGAGCAGTTCAATAATTACTATCATTGTATTTTGGGTGTTTTATTCAATTTTATACCATTTGAAAAAAAATGGTTTCAAAACATCCTGACATACTTTGACATACACCAGTCTGTGATCCACCCAACATCCTCTGATCTTAACTAATAGTCCAAATAATTCAGCTTATTTTTCATTATAACTCAAAAATGAGGTACAATGTCAAATAAATTTGGTCTACTGACCATGAATGAAAAAAGAGTTTGGACAAAAACATCGGGAAAGGCGCTATAATAAGTTCATTTTCACTTTTGACCCGGAAGGATAACAAGCTCATGGTCGACAGGAAAACAACACACAGCTCATACAAAAAACATATGCAAATCATTTTTTCTGGAGCGCGTTTCCAGTTCAGACTTTGAATTTGCCCTAAATGTCTCCTGCTACCTCCCTTCGCCTACTTTCCCTTTGTCTTTTCTCTCCCCCCTGAGTCTCTGCGGTGCGATAAAGAGGTGGCTAGTGGACAGTAAAGTTGTGCAGATCTGCCAATAGGAGTGGTAATGAATAAATGATGATATTCTGTATTTGTGTGTATTTGAGTTGAGGGACATGTAAATACACACATTTATTACAATTGAACTTCTCTAAGTCAGGGACACAAATGCTTTATTGCTTATTACCTTTGATTTTGCCTTTTATTCACAAGCTTATTACCTGCTTTACCCTGGCATACCTTTATTGCTTTCAGGTAATTCTCTTCCACAGTAGTCCGTGTTACCTTTTCTCTCCCTAAATCCCTCCTTCATTAACTCGTTATTTCTCTCCCGCTCTGTGTAAATCCCTCTCTCCTTCCTTAATGCTCTTATTTCTTCCTTATTGCTGCTAAGACCTTCATTGCTTTATCTCAGCAATTTCTCCGGTGCTGCAGGAAATTCCGCCGGATGCATGTTTTTTTTCGCCGATGTCTGTTACCTTCCTGTGTTGGAATTTTAAACTCCGATGGATTCCTGCTCCTCAGATCTCTGCAGGGTAAATCCAGACAGCTAGAGTAGACTATCTGTCCAATCTGAGTTTTCTGTTGCACGACTACAACTACTTTTGAACGGATCCACGCTATGGAAGATGGTCTGGCCATGGGAGACAGGTTGGTGAGGAGCGTGATGGCCTCAGGGGCAGAACTGTTCACGTGGCTGCTGGCAACTTCACCACAACGTTACAAGGACATGGTAACTTCACCCACTGAGCTCCTGCGAAACCGCCTGCCTCCACTCTCTATGCTTCTCTTTGTCCTCGTTCATCTTGCTGCACCACTTCTCTATGCGTCTACATCTATCATCGTTTTTTTCCCCTCCTTCTGTTTTCATTCTTGTTAATCTCTATGCTCCCTGTTGTTTCACTCCTGTGAAGAGATGCTGTAGTCCTTCTCTTCCTCTCCCAAAGCTCGCTTCCATTCTTCCATTTCTCCATTCCCGTCGAGGGTTGGAAACATCCTCATGCCATCTGGTCTATGGTGCGACTGGGTAGCCTGTAATGGGATTCTTAATCATCCGCACTCTCAACTTATCCTACAGCCTCTTTGAACAAACTCCTGTTTTCTCCCTCGCAGACTCTTCTTCTTTTAGGTTATTTTGTGTCGTTGTTTTTTTGGCTCGGTTACTGAAAGCCTTTTCTCTTCCTTTGACCCTCTCTTCATACAGCATGGTATCATCAGGGTTTTTAGGACGTTTGGTTAAACTGTATTTCACACTAGGAAGGTTAAACTTTGCAATGAATCGGTTCACATGCATGCCGAGTCCGAAAGTAGGGGCGGTCCGTTACATTCATTCAACATCACTGACAATTTATTAATCAATAGAATGTAGGCTATCTTAAAATAGAAAACATTATTACACTTTAAAACATTAACAGTAATAGCAGTTACCTTATGTAAGTCACTCCTAAATCTTTCAACTTGGGAGCAAAACGTGCTCTGAAAAAAGTTGATATGAAGCCCTGTTCATATTTATTAGACAAACTGGACTTTGGGGTCAAGCGTAGTCAGATCCGTGTCCATGGTCCGGATGCGAAAGCCCCCTGCACTATGTTTTTAGATTTTGAACTGTTACCTGCCAACAGAATATTGTGTTTTCTTTAACATAAAGAAAGAAGTTGTTACCATAAATTGCTGCCTAAAAATGTATTAGAATGCAGAATATTAAGTCTTTGACGCTCAAAATCTTCTGGGAGAGGACCCCCAGACGCCACACTTAATATATGTCCCCCCAAAGGCCCATAGATTTGTACTTGCCAAAGAGCGTTGTATGGAATCAATCATGTTATTTTGGGAAGTTAAAAAGAACACTGATATAGGAAAATGGGTCAATTTGACCCAAGGACAAGGGTTAAACATATTGTGGTTCATCTGTGAGGAATAAGGGTGGCACTCCATTGCATGTTTTTTTCTCAAGCTTTAAAAAACGTTATTCATTGAAACATTTGATTGAGATGTCACCAACCATAAGGTTAACTGGAGTCACGACATCAGCTGGGTCACCCTGCGTTACACTTTCTCAGTCATGTTTGGGTGTAAGGAAGTAGTTGGTAACTCTAATAGTTACATCTGCTGCAAGATATACTGTAGTCCCAGCCACGGTGTATGTGTGTGATTTTAGGACTTACCTATTGATTGATTGATTGATTTTAGGTTCTTACCTATATCGTATGCCAGGAAGTCAGCAGAGAAGCACTTGGCTCCGTTACTTAGTGACGTGTCATTGTGGGTGTTTCCCCCGAAAACCAGCACTGTGCCGCTCAGAAGCACCGCAGAGTGGAGGTACCGCGCTACGCCACTCTCCCCGAGGATCAGCCTGCACACACACACACACACACACACACACACACACACACACAAACACACATACACACACACACACACAGAAAAAAAATGCACTTCAGCATTAGACATAACACATATTAGGAAAGTGTTAATTTGTCAGTAATGTGAGTGTTTGTCTGTGTGAGTGTGAGTGTGTGTGTGTGTGTGTGCCATGTTATTGATGGCGTCTGTCTGGGTGTGTGACCGGGCCTGTGGTGACTGCCCTTCATACCAACTGTTCTTTCATGACACACACACACACACACACACACACACGCACACACGCACGCACGCACACACTCACATACGTTGTTGGAGGTCTCAGTTGGTTGTGTGTGAGGTCAAAGGTCACATATTGGAGACCAACTGTGTGGGCTATCTGTGGCTTCTTCACTTACTGCAGCAACTTTCCACCAGAGACTTTGAATATTTGAGTTCTTAAAGGAACACACTGAGCCTCATCACTAATGAACACACAGAGACATCTGAGTCAGATAAATAGATAATGCTCATCTGCTAGTTTAGTTTCTAGAGGTCTAACTCACGCTAAAAAGACCATCACAAAACTACTTTTGTTCGTGTTATCCTGGGAAATGAAAGCAAGCTCAGAGAAGTGCGCTGGGATTTGAAGCAATTTAAACACAGCAGATTAATGGAATTGTAACTCCCGGCCCATCACGTGATGCCTTCTGGCCAAAAAAGATTTTTCCCATAGACTTACACGGCGATAAACATGTCTGTAATAAGTGGGCACATTTTTGGTCTCACAACCCTCGCAAAATGACTCTTTATCATCAGAATTGGATCTGCTTGGACACATTTGGAAAGTCTAGAGTTGCTTGATTAAATCATTCAATCCCTATTCAAGTTAGCAGTACCTGTTTGGAGAGAGCTAAAATAAATGAAAATACAAATACATTTCTTCAAAAATCATTGGGGGCATCTGTAATAAACAAAAGTGTTTTCAAAAATACTGCTGGTTCTGTGGAGTTGGCCCTACAAATCTGATGCCTGCAGTGCGCATAGGAGCATCAAATGAACTTGTCAAATAAGACAAGTCAATTATTTCTTTTAATGCATTTTCCCCCTTGAGGAGACATATGGACCCTGATCCCAGACCAGTTGGGAACCACTACCATACAGATGTCATGTACAGGACTCTACCCTGCCCTGGTAGACTTTGCCAGGAGCGTTCTGTTGACAGAAAGGAAGAGATGGTCTTTACATTAGGCTGTAGCTGTGTAGAATAGTTGGAATACCCACACATATTTCTGCCTGGGAATTTTCAAAAGTCCATCGGATAAAGTGACACCTGACACCGAACGCAAATTCCAACATGAAAGTGAGAGCCACAGGTTGTGTATGTGCACATGTGAGCATATGCTTATGAAGAGGAGGGACTGATGGAGCCGAGAGTCTTCTTTCACCCGTCCATCTGCCTGGGGTCAGCTGAGGTCAGACCTCCTGTCGGATCCTTCCACTCTCACCCCTCCTCGGCTCATTCTGACTCAAGCACACCTTCTATCTTTGCACGCTTGCATTACATATCACACATTACACCTGCATGAAATATTGTTTTTTAATAATTTATTCAAGTTTTTGATTAACTGATAGTCTGCTTACCTCTGTAAAAGTAAGACTGGTGCAGGAAATTACATGTACTCTCATGTAGTCTCAAACTGTTGTACAAGTGCCACTGTTGGTACTGGGTGGTAATGGCACAGTGTGGGTGGTGATGGCGCAGTGGATATGACACATGCCTTTGCTGTGGGAGATCTGGGATCAATTCCTGCTGTGATACAACCAATGTGTCCCTGAGGAAGACATTTAACCCCTAGTTGCTCCAGAGGCATGCAGCCTTTGACATATAAAGACATTGTGTTGCTTTGGATAAAAGTGTCAGTTATATGACATGGTTTGTGAGCTCCCTCAAGTGGTATCTCTGATCTGGTATTTAAAAAAAAATTTATTTTAAAAACATTACTTTAAAATACTAAAACCTTTCCAATAAAAATACTTAACCTACAATCAGTTAAAAGTAATTTAAAATGTTTGAGTGAAATACATTTTGTTTCACTATGAGCTTGCTAATAGTTCTGTTTAGTGCACGTACAACCATAGTTAGACAAGAGCTGTGACGCAAGACATTAAGCAGAGGTAAAATGAATGGTTCAAAAACACTGCAACCGTAACCAAACAGGAACTATTAGGAAGAGGAGTGTGGATGAGGAGGAAAATATTTTAAACAGCCCAGCTGAAAGTATGGTGGACAAGCTAGTGCTAGTCGCTACTGAAGCAGCGGTGGTTGAAGTCTCCACAGCGCATGCTGGCAGCAAACGATGCAGAACAGAAAGGAGATATGACCCATGGTACCTCAAATTTGGATTTAGTTGGAGCAGGATGGAGGTACAGCCTGGCTGTAGTTGTCAACAATCAATCATGTTTTTGTTTTTTTCCCTTTGGTAGTGAAAGTGGATAGACAGGTAAGGTGGGAGGGAGATGGGGGGGGGTGACACACAGCATCGGATTGTTTTCTGACAGTGTAACATCATTCTGTGCTCTCACCATGTTTTGGTGTGGACGTGGTATCGGTACATGTGGTCCACCAGGCCGTATTTGTTGTTGCTCAGCGCCTTGTATCCGCCGTGGACAAACACGCAGCCGCTGGCCTCGTCGTAGACGCTGCTGTGGCCGTACCCTCCCTGGACCACGGCCCCTTCAGCAGACACAACCTGCCACGAGTTAGACCCTGAGACACAAAGAGCAGACAGACGTCGGAATCACAAAAGGGTTTATCACCAAAATAAGTTACACTTGTGTGGAATTGCGTTGGTGAGTGGTGCAAATACAGACAAACCAACAAACATATTAACCCTCGTGTTGTCTTCCCGCCGATCTGCAAATTTGGTTTTTCTGAGTCAAAATTTCAAATGAAAAACCTTTTATCAACATTTTGGTTGTCTTTTTCAACCCTTTTGTTTTGTTCCCCCAATGTTTTTGTCACTTTTTCAAAGTTTACTAACTTTTTCTGAGCCTTTTCAAATTTTTGTGGGTTTTTCCCCAAATTTGTTACTTTTTTGACATTTTTGTCCCTTTGTTCGGCATTTTTTCACATTTTTGTCACTTTTTTTTAACATTTATTCACATTTTAGTCACTTTAATTGACATTTGTCTTTTTTGACAGTTGTCAAACACATAATTTATCAATTACGTTTTTCTCCAAATGCTATAAAATTGACAAGAAAACACCCAAATTCAATGAAAGTAGTGAACTGATTTTTTATTTAACTTGTCAGGATCATTGTATGGAACCATCCAAGTTACTTTTTAGGACAATTTGTTTGAAATAAACCCAAATTTCTGGTATAGAAACCTTTTGAAAAGGGATCAAATTTAACCCAAAGACAACAGAAGGGTTCAACATTAAAATGAAATAAACAATAGGTACAGAAAAAGATATATACTGTACATACAAAATAACTGTTGCATAAGATGAGTTTTTCAAGTTTATGTTCAAATTAATTGTCACCTCTCCACATATAAGTTCTTCTCTTGGGCCAAAATGCAGGAAAAACACTGAAACTATGGTTTCTATGGAGTTGCATGGGCAAAAAGTGTAACGGCACACACGTAAGTACGATAAGTAAAAACTAAATCTAAACTAAGAGCAAATCTATTGAAAACAGAAGCAGTGATGTGAAAAGTCAGCAGCAATAACGCTTGCACTGCTTGAAAGAGAACAATTCTGCCAGAAAAAAGCCATGTACAAAATGTTCCACAGAAAAATATTTGATAGTCGGGGCCCATATAGCTCAGTTGGTAGAGCAGGTACCTATATATAGAGGCTAACTCCTCAACGCAGCTGGCCCAGGTTCACCTGCGGCCCTTTGCTGCATGTCATTCCCCCCCTCTCTCCCCTTTCATGTCTTGTGCAGTCCTATCAAAGTAAAGGCTAAAAATAATCTTAAATCTTGCATAAGGAAAATACACAACAGAAAGTCGATGACTTAAAAGTTTTTTGATGTTTTGGCAGGTTTGGCTTTCCACTTCCGTGCCAAAAAGCAACACACTTCTAATTCTGGAGATGAGATAGAGCGAAAGGAAGAGAAAAGAAGAAAGGCGAGAGGAAGTGAGCCAAACTGTAAGAGGGGCCAGAGGAAATTAGACTGAATTCAAAAGCGACCCTTTAATAGACCAGTGTGATGCATACAGTTGCATTCATATGTTGCAAAACAGGCAAGGATTAGGTCATCCGAGCACCTCCCACTAAAGAAAAGAACAACACAGCAAACAAAGCCTTAGAAGGACGAGGAACTTCAAAGGCTTGAAAAAACATGGCGTCATCCATATTGGTAAATCCCCGAGAGCACTAGTAGTACTAAGAGAAGTAGGAGAAAAAGTGAGAAACTAAAACACAAAATTAACTAGAAAGCACTCGGAGAGGAAGTTTCACCACACAACCCTCTGAATTAGCATCAATAATCTGCATCTAAATGCACCCACTGGCTGAGGATGGCTATAATTATACCTGTAGGAATAATTTAATTTAATTTATACTTTTTATTGATCCCCAGTGAGGAAATTGCAATTTACACTCTGTTTGTTAGAAATCACTACACACAGGCCTAAAATACATGCACGCACGCACACACACACACACACACACACACACACACACACACACACACACACACACACACACACACACACGCTCAGGCCCTATTCATGCACAAATGGAGAGATGTCAGAGTGAGTGGTTTTATGGTGTTGGGGGGTACGGTGCCTTGCTCAAGAGCCCCTTGGCAGTGCCCAGGAAGTGAACAGTACCTAGGTGAGGACTATTAGCCAGTCAGAAGCAGAATATGAGGGCGTGCCCTGACAGTACCTAGGTAAGGACTACTAGCCAATCAGAAGCAGAGTATGAGGGCGTGCCCTGACAGTACCTAGGGAAGGACTACTAGCCAGTCAGAAGCAGAGTATGAGGGCATGCCCTGACAGTACCTAGGGAAGGACTACTAGCCAGTCAGAAGCAGAGTATGAGGGCGTGCCCTGACAGTACCTAGGTAAGGACTACTAGCCAGTCAGAAACAGAGTATGAGGGCGTGCCCTGACAGTACCTAGGGAAGGACTACTAGCCAGTCAGAAACAGAGTATGAGGGCGTGCCCTGACAGTACCTAGGTAAGGACTACTAGCCAGTCAGAAGCAGAGTATGAGGGCGTGCCCTGACAGTACCTAGGGAAGGACTACTAGCCAGTCAGAAGCAGAGTATGAGTGCGTGCCCTGACAGTACCTAGGTAAGGACTACTAGCCAGTCAGAAGCAGAGTATGAGGGCGTGCCCTGACAGTACCTAGGGAAGGACTACTAGCCAGTCAGAAGCAGAGTATGAGGGCGTGCCCTGACAGTACCTAGGGAAGGACTACTAGCCAGTCAAAAAGCATAACATGAGCACTATAATTAGCAAACACCTAAAGGCTGCTATACTGTAAATGGGAACATGATGGCGCCAGTAGCGCCAGGAAAACAAAACTTTTTACAGTGTCTCTTAGCCGATCTTTCCCTCTTACTTCATGGGAACCCGTTGAATAGTTTTGAATTACTCTGCTAATCGACAGAGAGACAAAGAAACGTACAGGACCAACCACTGGAGAAGATGAGAAAGAAAGAAAGACTTTTGAGAAAACAAACAAATAAAAGAGAGACGAAGAAGAGAAGAAACAGAGCAAGAAAGCACAAATTGACTCACGGGAGAGAAAAAGCAAGAACAAAAAAAACAACATCACAGCAGAACAAGAGAGAGAAAGAATTTAAAGAACAAGAAAAAATGTGAGAAACTGCGATAGAAAGAGGGCCAACTGTAAAGAGACGACAAGAAGGTAGAAGGTAGAAGGTCTTAAACTCTTATCTCATCTCCGGCAGCTAATTGCTGTGAACCTGTCTCTCTGAGCGGCCATTAAATCCTTTTATCTCATAATTTACACTCTGCTTCTTCTCCCCTCTGTTCATGGTGACTGACTCATGGTTGCTCGCCCTCCGAAGCCTAATGATGCTCAGCGCAGACTTACGCTGTGACATTGTCAGAGAGAGGGGGAAGGGCTAGAGGTGGGTGAAGATGAAAGTGATGGAAGGAAATAGAAAAAGGTGAGGGAGAGGAGCAGGAGATGACAGGGGACCGAGGAGGGGTGATGACAGAGGAGGGTCAGAAACTGAGGCCTGGAGGATGTGAGGAAAAAGACGGAGGGAGAAAAAGAAGGGGGTGAGAGAGTATAGAAAAACAGAGAGAAAGGGGAAGGGAGGAAGAGAAAAAAAACCAGAAAGACAGGGAGGAAGGAGAGTGAGGGTATGCATTGGATTCATTAATCATCTCCTAGACTCTGCGGCCTGGGTGCCACCTCTTCTTAATGACCGCTCTGTCTGTGTGTGTGTGTGTGTGTGTGTGTGTGTGTGTGTGTGTGCTTTTGTTGTGTAGCTGCACACATGTTTGTCTATCGGTCTGTGCTGTGTGTCTAATGGTCGGTGTGTACATGTGCGTGCATGTGTGCGTTTTCCTCTCCAGGATGTGTCAAAGATCCAACTGCAATTTTGACTGTTGGTTTCCAACATAGTGTGATACTGCCATCTACTGGCTCATCAGGGAAACAGAGAATATATCCAAAAGTACAATAAGTGGCCAGAAGTATGAGGACAATTCTGAATCAAGAATATGTTTTTTTTTTTTCTGGCTCTATGCTCTGAAATGAAATGAGTCAGATTTTCATAACAAAGCTCAAACAGACTGACAGTCCAGAAGTTCAGCCTCTGGTCCAAGAGAGCAGGACTACAAACCATGTTGGGAGTTTGGCTCTTCTCTGGGTTCTGTCTAATGCTCACATTCTCTACACAGTGGATGTCTGCCATTGTTCAATGCATTGTCATGAACGCGTTTGTACGATATAATAGCTGCACAAGTAATCGCAATATGGACTAGTGCAATATCTAAATATTTGTTAAAGGCAAAATATGTGTCAAACCATTCTGAATTAAGTATTGTGGTGCTGCAGAGACGTCCCAGGCCTACAAATCCTATCCTAAAGACTAGTACACTTGGTACAGAACCTCATTAAAATCACACTGTAATCTTTTTTTTTTAAATTTCAATATTTTTAAGGAAAATGAGAATAATGATACAGAGCTGATCATTCCCTCCAGTATTAATGAATTATATCGCAATCGCAGTATCAAAGAATCGCAATTTTGTTTTTTTATTTCTTCAACAATTTGTACCTTTTCTGAATCAATTTATTGTGGAAACATCTTTATTTATGTTGTAAAAAATATGTGAGATATGAGAATTTGGCCCACCAAATTATGTTAAAACAGGAAAGGGCCCATCCCCAAACTGTTGCAAAAAAGTTGGCTGCAGACTATTGACTAAAATATCACTGTGGTATTAAGATTTCCCTCAGGAAATCATGGGCTTCCACCAAACCACACCAAATAGCCCCAGACCAAAAGTATGTGAGCAGGGTGCCCAGATATACGGTAAAATACTTTTGTAACCAACAAAAAAAAGATCAAATGAATTGTCACTTGTTCACAAACTAAAAGCTAAAAGCTAAACGTTCTTCTCTTGGGCCAAGATGCAAGAAAACACATAAACTATGGGAACTATACAAGCAATTCCCTGAGGGGCATGTGTAAAAAAAAAAAAAAAAAATGTAACTGTGTAAATGTAAATGTAACACACGTGTTATGATAAGTTACTAAACTAAAACTAAAGTAAGAGCAAATCAATTGAAAACAGCATCGACAACCGGAAACAACTTGGAAAAGAAAATTTGAAAAGTCAGCTTTGCCCTGCTTGAAAGAGAACATTAATGCCAAGATTAGAAAGCCATGCAAGAGTGTCCCACAGAAAAAGATTGTACCCAGTGAGCTACTGTATGCTTCCCAGCAGGACTGCGCTGTAAGAGGGGGCCTCAGCCTTCACATAAAGAAGCTCCACCAAGTATGGCTCTGAGACCAGACAATGTGGTTCCTTTCATGTCAAGTTTTAGGAGCAATGTGTCTAAGACGTGAACCTGATATTCAGTCTGATATCCGACATACAAACGAAGAGGCTGAGGCTGAACCTCCAGGATCTGAGTAAATGATGGAAGTGTGTAGGACAGAGCTTGGTGTTTTCTTGTACTGGTTTGTGTGTTTGATGCAGCTCGTAGGGTTCCTCCCAAAATCTGAAGTTAAAATCTTGCATTTGAGAATGTCAGCAGCAGAAAGAAAGAATGAATATTTTTTATTTCTTTCTTTTACTAATGATTCACCTAAATATTTTCTGTTTGTACAGTTCCGCTGATGTAGACTACATCATATCTGTTTCCAGAGCTAGAGCATAAAATACCAAAAATACATGTGATGTTTTTCTTTACACATGAAATAAATGTCAGACTGCTTCACTGATATGTATGATAATTCTTTTTTAGAAAACAATTTGTTTATAGAAATGTCTCATGATGTATTGTCTTTAGAAGTGTAACATTTGCTTGTGTTAAAGGTCCCATGACATGGGGCTCTTTGAATGCTTTATATAGACCTTAGTGGTCCCCTAATACTGTATCTGAAGTCTCTTTTATATAGACCTTAATGGTCCCCTAATACTGTATCTGAAGTCTCTTTTATATAGACCTTAGTGGTCCCCTAATACTGTATCTGAAGTCTCTTTTATATAGACCTTAGTGGTCCCCTAATACTGTATCTGAAGTCTCTTTTATATAGACCTTAGTGGTCCCCTAATACTGTATCTGGAGTCTCTTTTATATAGACCTTAGTGGTCCCCTAATACTGTATCTGAAGTCTCTTTTATATAGACCTTAGTGGTCCCTAATACTGTATCTGAAGTCTCTTTTATATAGACCTTAGTGGTCCCCTAATACTGTATCTGGAGTCTCTTTTATATAGACCTTAGTGGTCCCCTAATACTGTATCTGAAGTCTCTTTTATATAGACCTTAGTGGTCCCCTAATACTGTATCTGAAGTCTCTTTCCCAAAATGTAGCCTTGGTGCAGAATTACAGCCACTAGAGCCAGTCCCACAATAAGCTTTCCTTATTTCTGAGTTTGTAGCTTTTGAGGAGGGGGGGGGACAAGGTGGAGTCTGTGGCCTTGACCAACTGCCACTTTGGTCGTTTGAAAGCCATGATGTCTCTCTCTCATGGGTGGGCCAAATTCTCTGAACGGTTAAAGCACATAAAGGTGAGGTAACCTTGCCCCTTATGACCTCATACAGAGCAAGATTCCAGATCGGCCCATCTGAGCTTTCATTTTCTCAAAGGCAGAGCAGGATACCCAGGGCTCGGTTTACACCTATCGCCATTTCTAGCCACTGGGGGACCAAATTAGAAATAGAATTGCGATAAATAAAATTCACAATAAGAAATCAAATCAGCACACCTGTATTGAGAAAGAATCAAATTAGGACAAAGGCACATTGTCCCAGCCCTACTATGCATACCAAACTTTTTGCACAGTCATCAACTTCTTTGCTTATCCTGCACTAAACCATTCAGCCTCTTTTATAATTGTTAAAGTTATGGTGTGTATCTTGATTTATGTTGCCATTTCTTTTACATTACATACATTGCTTATTTCCTTTTAATATGTTTATGTATGCCGCATCCACCAAAGCAAATTCCTTATAATTGTTACTTTCTTAAGTCCCTTACGCAATAAATCCATTTTCTGAATCTGAAATCCAATCAATCATTTCAAAAATAGCAATTATGACAGCGAATCTGACTGAACATAGCCTCCGGAAAATGTTGACAGCTTCAAGAGTCCTTGTGTTTGACTTCCATCAATAAAAAGCAATTAAACCATAGGCAAAGGTGGGGTGGGGTGGGGTGGGGGGGGGCTGACTCGATGCCGGCAGAGTCAGCAGGTGCACTTACTTATGTTGTACTCCTGAACTTTGTTGCTGTAGCTGTAGACCGGCGAGTAGCCAAAGAAGACTAGCATCACCGGCTCGCCGTCGGCCAGCTCCACCACGTGGGCCGTGTGCCCCTCCAGGGCGTAGGGAGGAGGCGGGGTTGGTTTCCGTGGTGACCAGGTGCGCCTGGGGATGTTGAACACCCACATCTCGTCCGTGACGTTGGCCGATTTCGCCTCCAGCTTCCCACCAAACATGTAGATGTCATCCTACATGAGGAGAAAAAAAAGACGGACGGAGGGGTGTTTGACTGTAACTTATGTAAAGCTTAAAAATGCTGATGATCACTTTCATCAGGGAGCTGTTTTTGCTTACTTCATACACATATCAGCAGAATGAAGATATGTTGCATGCTGTGCCATATAGTTCCACTGGTGGATACGATTGAGAAACAACAACCAGAATAGTTTTTAAAAATGTACGATTCCAATGTAATCTTTTTTTTATTGGAGTCGTTTGGATTGGACTCTGATTATCGGTTCCAAAAGGTTTGATTGCCATAGCAGCTAAACTGGCTTTGCCAGACCTTCCTCCACAGCACTGCTGGGTCTGCATAGTCCACACAGTATTCTGGGATGGGCAAAAACATGTTCTGGTTTATTGGCATTTCTTTAAACCAATTACAATCGTCTTGGGCGGAGCTAAGCGCCGGACGGAGACACGGTGCCTCTGCAAAAAAAAGCTTGTTTTGGTGGAACATGTGTACGTTCAGAAGTTGTTTTAGTCGTGCAACAGAAAACTCAGATAAGACAGATAGTCTAGCTAGCTGTCTGGATTTACCCTGCAGAGATCTAAGGACCAGGTAACCATAGTCCTCAGAAATCCAATGGAGTTTAAAGTGAGTTTCAAACCTCCTCAAGTCCTAGAAACACCCCTGTAGTCAACAATAAACATATTGTGCATTGTTAATGCGATCCCGATTAGCAAGCGCTTGTGCAAAATAGCTCCATTACAGGGATAATTTGATTTATTTCGGTGTTCCGGTGAACGCATTGGATCTCATGAAACCACGCACCAGTGTTTCATATCTGCAGAAGAGAGAACCACGCTATTCTCTACAAGAAATCAAGTTGGTCTAGAAGAAATCGGATTGATACCGCTTCTCTTTTTTCTTCTTCGTCCCAATGGCCCATTAGGGAGATACAAGATTCCGGGAATCACTGACGAGTGATCCCGCCCCCCCTCTGATCAACAAACTAACGGACTGCACACTATGCAAGATAGGCTTAGATAGAGATAGACACAGTGTGTTTATTAATGTCAGTAATGCTGCAGACAATAAATCAAATGTATTAAGATTAAAGGGACAAACACCTATGAGACTGTTTCACAGCTCAATTATTGGTCCCTGGTTCCAGCCCCATTTTGATTGTTTTTCAATTTGGTAAAGTTAACAATACACATAGTCATACCTTTACTAATATTGATTAAAAAATCTTTGATAATTTGCCAATAATTGAATCTGTACCCTTACCAATTCCCAACATACATATACAGGCTACAGTATACTCATTGCAATACATTAGACTACACCACTGGGTAAGGTAAATAATGAGCCGGGTCTTCTAAAGAAGTTTAAATGTTTCAAAGTGGTATGATTACTTTCCTTTTTGAGGAATTTTGGATTATTAAAGAAATTCTATGACTTGTCTCATCATTACATGCAATCAAGCAACTGTGTCTCCTAGCTTATTTTCTCTAGTGGGCAGAATCTAAAAGGTGTTCAGTTTACAATAACTTGAAGGAGAGAACAGAGATAAGCACAAATTGAATTA
>JABXJD010000488.1:137500-235000 GCA_013375575.1 Percina caprodes | reverse complement strand
ACTATTTTTTTTGGCATTTCTAGGTCTTCATTCGAGAGGACAGCCAATGGGGGAGGGGGGGGAGAACATGCAGCAAAGGGCCGCAGGTCGGAGCCAAACCCCTGAGTCGAGGAGTAAACCTCTACATATGGGCACTTGCTCCACCAACTGAGCCAGCCGGGCACCCATAGAAACTAGAAATTTATGTTATGTTTTTGCTTTAGTGTTAGACTCAAGGTCCATGAAAAAAAAGAGAAACATACAACACAATTACAGGAGGACTAAGGACACAAATCTCACATATACTGCACTACGATTATATATCAGTAAAATGTGACACCAAAATGTATTCATTTTTTGTTTTGATGAGAAAATTACGCAATGCTTTCCCCGGTTACAAAACAAGTCACCATTGCAGCGGGCAGTCTGCCTAACGAAGAGGAAAGATCTGTTCTGAAACATTCACTGGTGCTGCTGATAGACATAAAAAAAACTATTTAAGCTTAAAAATCTTCACATAAGATCAGTCAATACTCTGATTTTCAAAAAGCACATGAACATGTTTTCCCTAAAACTGAAGTGAAAACAGAGATTAAAGAGATTATTGGACAACAGCAAATCAATAAAATCATCATCTTTGAGTCCATTGACCTTATGGGGGAGTTAAAGAGGATTACAGTAAACCATCGGGGGGTTTCTAATGGAGCAGCTTAACTTGAGTTTATCAGGATCTCCATTAGCTACGGCACGGCTGCACTTATCTAGAATAACACAATACAGTACATAAAAACAGAGAACATTGAAACCAAAATGAAAAGAAACCAAATATAACAACAATAAAGATGAATGAAGACAATGGCAAACTGAAAGGTTACAGTCCAGTCCTGCAGACATGTTTTGATCTCTTTTAGTTATCATCCCAAACATAAACCCATGTCAACTTGAGCTGCAATTAATCAAATCCAAACTATACACACACGTCTGTGTGTTTCCTCCTCGCCATTACGTTTTCCCAAACGTCAAACAATTAATCCCAGCTAGCCGATTATTTGAATACTTAATATCCATTGAAAAGGATGTTGTTTGACCAAGAAGTCTAAATGTTCCTTTGCTGGTTATTTAGGGGCGGGTGGGTCGGATTAATGTTTCAGAAGGTAAAAAATGAGAGAAGGTACAAATTCATGCCAAATGCATTCAGACGTTCTCTGCATTGTTGGTTGGGGAAAGGAAAAGGGTGGAGGGGATTGGAGGAGGGCGGAAAAGACAGAACATGCTTTTTTCATTAACACAAACATGTGTTATTATTGGCGGAGAAATGGCAGTTGCTATGGCAGCCAGCGCCTATTTTGCCCCCACTGCTTGTATGTTGGACGGCTGCTCTGAGGCTATAGCCACACACACACACACACACACACACGTTTCTCAAATGGCGGCACGTGTTCCCCAAGGTGTACTTTGCAGTTCTGCAGGGGGTACGTGAGATTTGTTTTACGTAATTCCAAAATGAATTATACATCATAGTTATACCTTCAATTATTGATTTTTACGGACTGTCCGTTTTTTTATTTAACACTTTTGTTGACGCTTTTTTTCAATGATTTTAACTTTTTCTTACGTTTTTGTCCCTTTTTTCAACACTTTTGACACTTTTTGGCTTGTTTGTCACTTTTTTTGACATTTTCAACACTACGTAACACTAACTTATCAACTATATTTTTACAGTTATTTTTGAAATTTATGGTCAATAAACCTCATTTATAGGAAATTATACCTAATGTTTGAGTTAGAAAAGTAAAAATTAGGAATTATTTAGAATAAAAATTAAAGGAATGGATGTTGATGATAATCACAGACTGGAATATGTCAACTTTTACTTTCAAAACCACTTAAATTTTTTTTTTTAATGCTATCAAATTGAATAAGACGCCCCAAAATTAATGAAAGTAGAGATTTGTACTTGCCAAAGAGCGTTGTGTGGAATCAATCATGTTATTTTGGGTAATCACAACTGGGTACTTATAAAGAACATTGCTATTGGAAAACGGGTAAATTTGACCCAAGGACAACGTGAGGGTTAAGAGGCTACCGGATGAGTTTTGGGATCTTAGGAAAATAGACTTGACCCTCCCTTCTCCAGCAATACATTTTTCTATCAGCATCCAAAATGATTGGGAAAAAAGAAAGACCCTCCCCAACAATATATTGAGGCCTTTTGTTCTGGCAAAGTTGTACAGATAGCCTCTGTTTTTTATTTACAATAACATCATACGTGACTTAACCTCTGTTTCTCATCTTACACATCACACTCCACCAAAATAGGGACCATTTCAGTAGTATTACTGACTATGTTTCCAGGGTCTGGAGTGCAAGTGTGCAGCTTGTTGTCATCCATTTGTGAATCTGAATCTGTGCGAATTCACACAATAGGCCTACCTGTGATCATGGGGGGCGGGGGGAGGAGGTAGGGTCAGGTGTAGTGGGTCATAAGGTTGGAGATGGTGGTGATTTTTGTTGGGTGCTAGCAATTGGGGGTGGAGACTGAAAGCTACATGGAAAAATACACACCAAACAAGCCACTTTGGAATTTTTCTGTATTCGTGAATTTTACTGTTTTCTAGACTAAAAGAACTTAGGGTGACCCTCCCCTCCACAAAGAATAAAAAGACATGACCCTCCCCTATTTTCCTCTGGTGGTCCTGTCCATAAATGCCAAACGGTCCTTTAATACTTGAAATGCCGCTTTTAAGTGTTTTTCAGTTACAAAATTGTTGTGTATTAAATCAGACACTGATGGTGCCGTGCTCTATTGTGCACTATATAAAAAATATGGTACATTAATAAAAGAATCACTGTTCTATAATAATAAGAAATAAGAGTCACAGTGCACAAACTATCCAGGAGCATTATATGGAACAATCAGGGAGCTCTGTTTGTTTCACAGAGTGTGTTTTGATAAATTACCAGAGCCACTCTCAGATTGTTCAGTAGAGCTACTATAAATACTAATACTAATACTATAAATACTAATACTATAAATACTAATACTAATACTATGAATACACACACTGAAGTAAGATGTGCCCTGTTCAGAAATAAATGAAAGGGTTAATTGAAAAGACACCATTACACACTGTACAAACAAACATGTTCATCCCTTCATTGTAATATATTTAGGATGATTGCAAGATGTTATTTACCGTGACTATTTCATATTATGTTATATTATTATTATTATTATATTTAAGGTCTCCGAATGTTTTCTGGCAGCTAATTAAGAGTTAATACAGTTCGAATTTCACGCCATAAATCAATCGGTCAGGGTAAATGCAACATTTGAAATGTCAAGTCAAGTCAATTTTATTATATAGGCAAATATCACAAATGATAATTGCCTCAGGGATATATATATATATATATATATATATATATATATATATATATATATATATATATATATATATATATATATATATATACATACATATATATATATATGTATGCCTCAGGGGGGCTTTACAATCTGCAGAATAAATGTCTTGATCAAACCTTACTGTACGGACCCCCACAGGCGGCTGCAGTAGGTTGTTGTTTACATGATCCTGTTTAAATGTATGTAAAATATAATCTATAACAGCTAGAGCATTCATTTTATTTATAGTATCAATATCAACAAGTTATCTCAAGACACTTTACAGATAGAGTATTTATCATTGATATTGTCATTTTTTAATCAACATACGTACAGATTAATTTCAGCTCATCCAACCTCGACCTCCTTCCCCTCTATTCCCAACGGGACGCCACACGTCTGCAGACCCTGCTCCAAACTATCCAGAACCAGGGATCGGACCTGGGCCGATAGGCAGTCTTGTATAAAGTACTTGAAAGTAAAATGATCTTACTAGAAAATGACTTTGGTAGAAGTTAAAGTCAAATTTTAGATTATTACTTGAGTAACAGCATCACTACTATAGTGTGTAGTTTCTGTCTGAATGACGATCAAACCGTCGGCGTGTCCACATGATACAAGCCTTCTGTGATCTATACTCACAAACTCCTGCTCCTTTGTATTTCAAACTTGCAATTTTATACTCAAACATTGGCATGTGATCAAGTTCAGGATCCAATTTAAAGTTCTTGTTCTGGCTTATAAACTTTGCGTGGTCTGGCACCTGTTACTATCTCGGATCTGCTCCATCAGTACACTACTAACAGGTCCCTCGGGTCCTCTAACCAAGGACTACTGGTGGTCCCACGCACTGGTTTAAAAACTTAAGGTGACCGTTCCTTTGATTCGGTGTCTCCAAACCTGTGGAACGCCCGGCCTACTGTCTTACGTTCTGCAGTCTCTGTTGATGCTTTTAAAAAGCAGATGAAGACATTACTATTCTGATAATGATTATTTTTATTATTACAAAACTCTGACAACTCATTTATTTCATCTGGCTTTCCACAGACCAGCCAGCTAGCCCAGGCTCCTTACTATCTTTATTATTTTTTATCTTTTATTTTGCTCTGTAAAGCTTTATAATTTGTATTATAGGATGTACATGCATGTCTGCAGACAAGCTAGAATCCAGTTTATTATTATTATTTTTATAAGTTTCTACTTGTGTTTACAGCATTTGTCCAGGAGAGGGCAGTGCTTCATCACCTTAGCTCACTTGCCTCACCCGGACTTTAGTATTGAACCATAAGTATCATTTTTTTCATTTGTTTTTGTACACATTTTTTGCAGTTTTCCCCTTATTTAATTTAATTGGGGTTCAAATACTTAATTTTTGTGACTTTTTATGAAGTAATGTGTTTATGCAGTAAACAGATTAGCTTGTCTGCTAGGATCTTAACAAGCACAATTTTTACAAAAATGTAGTTAAAATTGCTTTATAAGATGTGTCATTTTTTTGGCTCTGCGATGCGTTATAAAGTGTATTGCTTTTATCTGCATATATATATGTAATTATATAAAAATATAAATAATTGCTTAATAGGATTATGTACCACCTTTTTACAGACACACACACGCACACACATACAAACAAACACACACACACACACACACACACACACACAAAACGGAAATTGTGCTTTTAACAAGATTAGGGCTTCAATTTGGTTTATATCTTTCTTAATTTAGGGGGATTCAAATTATTGGCCATCATTTAAAAAAAGACCCTAGTTTTTTTACAACAAAAAATTATGGACCTTTGGCAGTGTGTGTGTGTGTGTGTGTGTGGGGGGGGGGTCCTTTTGAACCACACAAACACCTCGTCTATGGGCTTGATCTGCATTGCATTCATTGAATCTTTTATATATAAAGAGTAATTTGACCAACTTACATCAAGAAAGCGGCAGCTATTTCTTTTGAAAAGGAGTACCCCGGTGTAATATTAGTCAGAGCCCCCGACCCTGTGTATCATAAAGTTGTTCTGTGTGCTGCTGAAAGAGCAAACTGTTCACAATTGAAAATAATGAAGCCACATGCTATATTATGTGCCACTAGGCATGATTTCCCAAGACATGTATTGTTTTATGACATAAAACAATATTGAATCAGGCAACATTTTGTTGAGCACAAACAGGGAAAGGGCTGCCACTGTGCTTTTGTTTCCTCGTCCTTTTGTCTGTTTCCTATTAGTTTCCTTTTCTCATTGAATAGTGAACAAAACAGAAACATCAAAGAAGTCCTCCTTATTATCATTCAAAATGTGCCATTTTCTTATAATAAATCAAACTGACATTGGCCTCATTTGTACTAAATGCAGAGTAAATATATAAAGGTGCAACAACGACATATAGAATTAATAAAATGTTGCACAGTAAGTATTCATTTGATGATTTGCAGCTCAAAATATGTTTAAAAAACATCATAAACCTGGACTTAATTAGATTGAAATGTAAATAATGTAAAATCTATCTATAGATACATGTATATCTTTCCATCTATCCATCAATCCATCCATCCATATCCATCTTAATTCCCCCGATAACATTCTGCTTCCTCTCTCCCGTGCTGCTCTTTTACCTTGCCAGCTGTCGTTGCAGACGCAGAGCTTCTCTCCGGTCAGGTCGCAGTAGCCGTGGCCTGGGCTGCCACAGTTATCCCTGCAGTACGGGATGTCGCAGGCTTCTCCTTTCCAGTACTCATCGCACTCACAGTACACGCGGCCCGAGACCGAGTTGGCTGTGCTGCATCGGCCGTGGCCCGAACAGTTGTTGGGACACGAGTTCATCCTGACGGAGACATAGACAAGAAGTCAAGACACTTCTTCAAGGTTATGCAGTATGTACTGTACCACAGGCAAAGAGACTACTCGACTGAATCATTTCAGCTGCACCTATAGGACATTGTACCGTTGGGTAGGTTAAGGTATAATAAAAAACATTGTGCTGTGTGCAAACATTTTAATTTGTAAAGTAACTAAAGTTGTCAGCTTAATGTTGTGGAGTAAAAAGCACAAAATTTCCCTCTGAAATGTAGTGGAGTAGAAGTAGAAACTGGCATTTAAAGGAAAGACTCAAGTGAAGTACAAGTACCTCAAATTTCTACTTAAGTACAGTACTTGAGTAAATGTACTTATTTACATTCCACCACTGAACCCCACAGCTTTGGGGGTGATAGCTTAGCTGGCAACTAGTTTAGGCTACTAATATGATTTATCTTTATGAAAGTAGTAGTGCTGAACCCACTGGAAATGATGACCAGCTCCGCCGAGCTTTTTCAGCCACTTTAATCTGATAGTTTTGGTAGAAGAACATTTACACTACGGACCTGTCTCAGCTCTCTCATCAGCCACATATCTAGACACAGCAGGCAGCTGTTTTTAGCAAACAAGCTCTAATAAACTCACTCCACACCATTTACACAGCTTTAAAAGGCAGACAGTCTCTATTAAAGACCAGCTGTTGAAGAAAGTGGAACATCTAGCAACTGCTAAAGAGACAGTTTTTGTTTTTTTTCCTAAAGAGCTGGTGGAGACCAAACCTAAGCTAAAAGGAGAGTGAATGTTGGAATTTTATTGGATTTTCCAAAATAACGACCAAGGCCACTTATATATAAACCATACTTTAACCTGCAGTTAGGTTGGTTTGACCAGTGACCTTCACCATGACACAAGCAGAAGTGCTTTTTTGCATATTGATTTAATACAATGGTTTTAAACAGGGGGCGGACCTATGTTGGATTTTTCCTTGTATGTTATCAAAAACCTACCAGCCTTAGAAAAGAAAAGTTTTCCAAATATTAACAATATATGTAGAGGAGGTATAAGAATAAGACAAAAGCATCAACAAACGACTAGGAGAATTCTTTCCAACCCATGCAGTTATGAGAAATAATGCATTCTGTACAGGGAAAGTAAGCTCGACATCAGTTATTCGTTATTCATCATTCCAGTACATGTAATGGAAAATGTCTGGATCTATTGGATTCATAATTTTATACAAACATCTGAAGACAAGAATCAGTTGCAACGTAGCACTGAACAGTTATTTATTTGTTTGAGAGGGATATACCATTTTTTTAAGATAACTCTCAACTTCTCCATAGTGAGTCTATATGCACTTACTGTGAGTGGCTTTCAAAAAAGGCTTCTGCCAATTAAATGTAATGTAACAAGGAACCATGGAGCAAATAAGAGATGGAGCATGATAGATATCATTTAAAAAATAGGAATTAGAGATACGGCTTACACTAAAGGACACTGAAAATGAGAGACCATTACAAAAGCAGAACTATAAGAGCCTTAATAGTAGGGAAAAAATGAAATGACATAAAACCCAAACTGTGAGAACAAGCATTTATACACTTTGATACTCCAAACAGAATATACTGTTTCTCTGTAAAATCTGATAAATAAAGATGATAAAAAAGATAGAACGATCAAAAAAGGAGTCAAGCACCAGAGGTATAAAATCTTCTTTTCGTTAATACAAAAAGCCGGTTTGCTGCTGTGACAGGAGTGTCGTCATGACAACCTTTATCCCCCCTCGTGTGTGTGTCTGTACAGTCACACACTCCTCCCATGTGTACAACCTGCCTACCACATATCATTAAATGTTCCATCACTGCTGACACAAAGCAGCCCAGTTTGTGGCATGGTGTGTAGGCTATAATTTATGTTTGTAGCCTTCTGTACAAGTGAGTCTTGAGTAGGGTTGGAAAACAAAAAAACAGCACAACAAAGACTGTACTCACCAGTCTAAACACCTTAAAACAGCCAAATGTGTAATGTTCAGGAGCAAAACCATTTCACAACCGAATTTTTGCCTCACTTTACTAATATATAGTAATTTGCAGCCAGTGTCGTCTAGCAACTCTAGTCAGGCCAATCACATTGTGTATAGAGTTGGTGGGCGGGCTTTACCCTCCTGATGTCCTGGGGTCAAATTTGCCCCCTTTTTAAAAGTTTCTACATCAATAATTTGGGATTCTTTCATCCAAATTGTCCGAATATTAAATGGATGGTTCCATGTAACGCTTCTTGCAAGTTTAACAAAGGGTCAGTTTACTACTTTATTGAATTTTGGGTGTTTTATTCCCCCTTTAGCGTCATCTTTAGCTTGGTCGGGACTCTTGGCATCACTTGTTGACGCTCTGAGTCGGGATGTACGTTTCACTTACATGCGGTACAAGAACGGGACAGTTAGTTTTAGGAAAAGATGGTGGGTTTTACAACATGTACATTTCAGGGACACGCGGGACAAGAACAGGACACAAACCTTAGCCTCGTGGGTTGAAAGTCCCTTTTTTTTTCCTGATTTTTTTGTGTGGCATGTGTAGGCCTTTATTTGACAGGACAGCTGAAGACATGAAAGGGGGAGAGAGAGGGGGAACGACAAAGCGCCGCAGGTTGGAGTCGAACCCCGGCCCGCTGCGTCGAGGAGCAAACCCCTGTACGTGGGCGCCTGCTCCACCAACTGAGCCATCTGAGCGCCCCCAACCTGCCCTCTTACACAAATTTGCTGTCTTTCATTCTAATACCGCTACCGTTGCTGCTCTTTATACTACGTCATCTTCCAGCGCCACGGTCGAGCCCCGTGCGCTCCATACAGACCCTAAAGGGAGATATTTTTGAGACGGTATCCGACACAGAGAGACACTTTGGTGGGGATGGTGGGTACGCGTACCTATCAGATTTCATCATGAGTCAATTTGTACCCACCAAGCTCAAGCTCAATTTAGACACATGAACAGGAATTTAAATATTTAATATCAAATTAGTCTGTTCTAGGGCTTTTTGTTATCTTATTTCTTAAAATAGAATAAAGGTAGTGTCTTTATTTTACTTTATTTTATGTTTTGTATTAATTGCATTAACTGTAAGATTTAATTATGATTTGTATTTTCAAATGTTATGTTTGTGTGTGTAATGTGTAATGTCATAAAGAGTATTGTCAAAAGTACAGATTGAAGGACCCTCAGGAAGAATAGCTTTTAGCTAATGCTGAAGCTAATGGGGATCCAAATAAAACAAACAAACAAAAACATACTTCTTGAGTGACAGATGCCAACAAATCACCAAAAAACGTCTATCCTCACAGGGCGGGCCCAGACACAGGCGCTCTGCTGCAGCGCTGGCTACACGCTTCTTTCCTTTCGTAGCTCTTCTCTCTGAGTCTAACGTCATGTCACACTGTCAATGTGCTACATGGATACATGAAGCAGAACATAGTGGGTCATATGTCTAAGGCTTTCTTCTTCAGAAAACGTGTCGGACATCATCACATTTTATTATACATTTGTATTCATTTACATTAGTAAGCTACAGGACAGTGTCGTTCAAAACATGACCTGCGCGAAAGAGAGAAGAAAAAAAACGAATGTGTCTCTGTCCCTAGCACATTTCAAACCAAACTGCTGACTATAAGCGTCAATATGTGACAAGTTGGGCGTAAAAACGGGTTGGTTCATTTTTTTAAATTTATTAATTTAACCTTTATTTAACCAGGAAGTCCCTTGAGATTGAAATATCTTTTTCTGAGGGAGACCTGGCCAAGACAGCACACCACTTACAATTTAAATAGAAATAGAAAAACAGCAGAGTCAAAACCACACATAGAGGAGAGGAACAGGTCACATGTGGCAGTTGCATTTTTGAATTACATGGCATTTTAACATGGCCTTAAATTCATTTAATGGGACTAGATCATTTAGATGCAGCAAATTTTGTTGCAAGTTGTTCCAAGACCATGGAGCAAAGTAAGAGAAGGCTTTTTTCCCCAGCTCAGTAAAAACCAAAATTTCTGTAAAGTATTTCTGTGAGATCAGGCTGGTAAATTGGGTTTATCAGACATTCATATATATTATGAATTATAATTTAGATAAAGAGTGAAGGACGGTTGACGTCGAGACATACGAGTAGGCGATGCTGAAGCCGGTCAGGTTGTAGGCAGCATCACTGAAGAAGTGAAGCAGAGCGTAGCCGGACGTCGTCACTACCTCCGGGACTGTCTCATTAGCCCTGGTCTCTGCTACCACTAGACCGCTGAGAGAGAGAGAGAGCGAAGAGAGAGAGAGAGAGAGAGAGAGAGAGAGAGAGAGAGGCAATGAGACAGAGAAAGAGGCAATGAGACAGAGAAAGACAGACAGTCCCTCTCAACAAAAAAACTAATAATGATAAAAGCTGTATTTTATGGTCTGAAAGCACCACTGGAGAGCTGTACAACAAAAGGATCCCATTTGAGCAAATGCAGACCCCACTGAAAATATGACAGTGATTAGCTTTTAAGTAAAACATTGTAGTGCAGATTCATAGCACATTTGGGTTTTATTTCTTAGATTGGGGGTTTCTTATTTGCTCGACATGCCTCTTTTAATATATGCAATTCACTGCAAATGTCCCCTCGCTAATGTATCTGAGTCGATGCCTCCTACTAGTCTTTCCTTCCAAGCACAAGTATGTGGCCATCTATATTAAACAATACAAGCTTACTTTAGGTAATAATTCCACACAAGCTTTGTATATTCAAATGCCAGATAATGTTTCCTTGGTTGGAATTGTCCAAATTAGCTGCTTCATATTCCTGGGAGCAAATGAACTCTCAACAGGAGATAAGCCCCAATGGAGCAGAGTAATAAGTGGGAGTTATAAGAATTATTGTGGCATTACTTTTTTTTTTATTATGAATTCTTATCAAATGAAACAGTGCCATCCACATGCTTGTTAATTGTCCTT
Source organism: Percina caprodes (assembly GCA_013375575.1). Classification (NCBI taxonomy): domain Eukaryota; kingdom Metazoa; phylum Chordata; class Actinopteri; order Perciformes; family Percidae; genus Percina; species Percina caprodes. Next base: position 223,844 of record JABXJD010000488.1, on the reverse strand, counting down.
TTGGAGTGGTGGTGGTGGGGGGGATATTATGCAATAAAGCTCCAGAAAGAAGTGGTATTCAGGGGCAATGAGAGAAATTGCAATATTTTATTGCTATTATCACTGTGAGATACAATGGCAGTTATTATGAGGCCATTTGTTTGCTTATACGTGAAGTCATTTGACTGCATAATTGTTGGAGCTATTGAAGCCGTGCCAAAGGCTACCTGAGTCATTTCCATATTCCCCCTCTCCCCCAGCTCTCTCCTATTCAGAGTAGCAGGCGCTCACCTGTAGACAGCAATCAAAGGGGCGTAAATGGAGTCTCCGTCGTAGACGTACATGTGGTCCCAGCTGCACTCGGTGGCAAAGTGATTGAAGCGCAGCCGGAGCACTGCATTAGGACTGGGAGAGAAAGGAGACGGATGGGCATGACAGCAATACATTTGTATTGTAAATAAATATAGCGTATTACCTATATGCTTCATATTATTCTTACTTCTGAACAGTGCTTCCATTATTTATGAAGTCTGCGGTTATGATCACAAACACACACACACACACACACACACACACACACACACACACACACACACACACACACACACACTGCCTTGGAAAACCTTTGCTACACTGAATTTTGAACTCTGGAATAAGCTTTTTAACAGTTTTTGAGACACCTTTATACTCTCAAGGGAGCACTCTGACACAGACACCTGGGTCCTGTGTGGTTCTGTGTGCTATATGATTATTTAAACAATCAAATACAAATAATGATGCTGAAGGGTCTAAACCAGGGGTGTCAAACTCAGTTTCACTAAGGGCCACTCTGGAAAATAAGAATCACATCAAGGGCCAGACATAGACATAGACATAGTTTATTGACATGCTTTTACTTTGAAAATGTCAAATATCTTTGACTGTATTATTGTCTTATAGTCTTCTCACTTGCAGTTTGGTTGACATTAAGCCCCCAAAAAGTCAACAAATAAGTAAGGTAGCCAATTAAAGGAAAAAAATATATTACAGATATATTACAGACAAAAGATATTACACAACTTTATTTCATTGTTAATACGCTGATGATGATGTATGACACTTCCAAGTGACACTATCATCAGTCTGCATGACTTGAGTCGCTTCATTAAAACTGTACAAAAAAATGCAGTTCTGTGGAAAATAAAGTTGCAGAACAAAAAGAAGACGGAGTCTTTTCTTTTGCATGTCAATTACTGTAAAATGAACTAGTCCACAGCGCTTTAGATAGCTATGTCTGTGTGCATTCAGTTGGTGCAGCATGCATCTCTGAGCAGTCTTTTGGTATGAAGCAACTCTGGAGGACAATAACTACATAGAAAAACAAACTCTATTCACACAGTAATACAGCTCTCTTTATTTGGAGCCTTTCAGTTTTTAACCATGTAGAACTAAGTAAGATAAATGATGACAGAGGAGAAGAAAAAACACAGATACTTACTATCCTTCTATTAGCCAAGTGCATTTGGTCTTGTACTTATAGTTTACTGGTCCATCTGTGAGAGAGCCTGACAGGTCTGTTAATCTGTTGGAAGACCGGGGGGGGGGAGAGACAGAGGTTTAGTCAGATATTCAGTAACAATTCATATGATCAAATCAAATGCTTCAAGAATCAGCATCAAACTGAGATGTTGCAGTTTGTGTTGGCTGCTTCTGCCCTTCAACCACAGCAGCCACAATTTTGAGTTGAAACTGCAGCATCTCAAAATCTTGTGACACCCCCCCAAAACAAAGAGATCCATTCTTACAGCAGGGAGGCTATCCGTCAGTCAGATCATGAGACGTCTAGTAGTTGTAACGGGACTTAATGTCTGATACTTGCTACTAAATCAAGTATGGTTCCATTTCAGGCTATTTCATTTGTAAGAAATTGGCAAAAAGCAGAAAATAAGACATCCATTATTTGAAAAAGCAGAAAAAACCTTCCAACATGACTAACATCATCTAAATCTATTCAAATTTAGACATTTTAAAATAGAATAGTTTGAATTTCTACAAAAACTGAACTCATTAAAAGGTCCTGTATTGTAAAAACTGAGATTTCCCGTGCTTAATTTGTAAAGTGGGAGGGATAACTTTGTTTTTCTCTGTAAACTGAGCGTCCGTCCAGATTTACCCAGTTTGAGTATCCCTGACAAATGTAGCTCAGCGTAAATTCTTTCAGGAAGACCTAACTTTTAATCAATGCACTACTACATCAAATCAGCTGTTATTCACCTAATAAATGTACATATTTGCTGTATATAACTGTCGCATATATGCAAAAGTCATTCTTTCAGGAAGATCTAATTTAATCAATGCTCTCTTCCTAAATGGAATCAGCTGTTGGAGGCGTTCACCTTCCTGCCAGATCCTTCCAATCAGAATCGTACACAAATTGCAACGTCCAATCACAGAGTCACAACCCTGCATTTAAAAATCTGTTTCTCCCTTTGCTATCAGCTGTCATTGCAGGCAAAGAGTGCAACCCTCCACCTCCAGTCCTCTACTCCAGCTGACCGGTCAGTCTGGTCTTCGGGCTCCTTTGTTGCCACCACCGGTGTCTAGATTCCATCGGGGGGGGGGGTCTGATGGTTCTCTACCCCTATATAGATATATGAAATTTTCATATAGCGATGGAGTCTAATCGCCAAAGACTGTAGATTTTATTGAGCTGTACAATAAACATCATTTGCATATCTGCAAAACATGTCTCTCCTGATTGACATGTACCTGCTTTGTCCCCGTGTGGGTCATAATCATCCACCCTAACGACAGGTGCGTTAGCAGCAGTAATGGTGGGCGTACTAATGCTGTGTCCAACGTGGTCTCCACATTGCGGAGACGGTTTTTGCTTGTTTCGGATCCGACTGGCCAGTGTATTTGAAATATTTAAGCAAACTTTGTTGTCTTTTTGACATTTTTCCCCTGAGTGAAACAAGGCTGACAGCAATCTCAACCAGCACAAGCGCATGTGTCACTTAAAGTGCCCCCTCTGTTTTACCCAGAAACATCACCTCAAAGTGCATTGAAAATGCTAACAAGATTTTTGTGGAGCTTCTTCCAGTCGACCTATAACTTTTTATTTTTCTGGGTCAAAATGTACACTTAAAATTAGTCAACACCTTTTCTCACTTTTCTCTATGTTTGTGTCACTTTTTTGGATATTTTTGTTGTTGTTTTTTTGCGGTTTTGTCCTTTTCCCCGCCTGCTTTTTAAAATCTTTTAGACATTTTCTCAATTTTTGTCCAGTATTCAGAAACAATGCCTTTAAATGAGCCGCCAGGATTTCTGTAGAGTTGTGATGTCACAACTTTAATACATATAGAAAGTGCCGCTACAGTGCCATTAAAATCATTCCAGAGACTCCGAGAGTGCAGATGCCAAAGACCCGGAAACGCTGACCAATCAGGAGGGTTTTCTTAAAGAGACAGGCGCTAAAATGGAGCATTTCAGACAGAGGGTAAACGCAAGTATATTCAGACAGAAAGAGGAAAATAATGTGTTTTTGAACATTAAAGCCTGTAAATATGAATTCAAGTATAACGCTGAAAATGAGCACTATATGGGATCTTAACCATTTTAATGAAAAATGACTTTGAATCAAGTAAATCACCGATGCTGCTAGGATGAAACAGCTGAACCATACATTTCATTCATATCGGGCCATTTGAAATGATTTTCTGCTCTGTCTGGCATATTCAATAATTTTGAAAACCCACATACAGTTAAAAAACTGATTGATAGATTTGATTTAAAGATGATGGATGATGCTAATTAGACCTCTACACTCACCTCACTCACTCATTTTAGCTCACCTGGTCTGACTCCTTGCTACACTTTTTAAGCTTGTGTTATCACGCTCACAGGTAGATGGACCCACACAAGCACAACTCTCACGTGATTAGACAATAGACATAGACAACGGTATCCAGAGCAAAAGGCAAACACGGTATCCAAAAAGAAGAATTGCAGATGAAAGACGATCTCGCCGTGAGGTAAGTGACAAACACACAAGAACGGGGAAGATAACAAGGCACAGGTGAAACACATTGGGGTGGGGGAAGGTAATCAATATCAATAAATAAAATCAACCTGAAACAAGACAAGCCGGTGAGTATCAAAATAAAACAGGAAGTGGCAAAAAACACAGAACAAATGAAAGAAATAATAAGAACTTGACCACAGGAGCTAGACATGACGTGTCGGTCAGTCAGTTTTCTTTCCCCTGGCTATTTATCCATCAAAAACAATGTCATGCTAAAAATACAGTTACTATTTATGGCAAAAAAAAGCCAGGCTAGTTGTTTCCGCTTGCAACATGTGCCTGCGAACACTAGTAATGACAAAGGATTATGGGTAATCCTCAAAGCAACAGAGGATTTAGCCTTAGGTAACGCATGTAAAAGTTCAGCTAGATTTATTTGGGTGAATATTATGTGTCTTTGATTAATTTCGCCATGTTTTTATGAAGTTAACATCTGTTTATGTGTTTTATAGCCAGTAGAAAATCTTTCCAATATAGCTAGCTAACTTTAACATGATGCCGTCTATCCAGACAGAGCTTGCGCTGTTTGTCCACATGAGATGACGATTCTACACTATTGTCCTATGGCAGGTATGTTACCGTATGTTGTTGTAATATTTAAACTTAAGGCTGAGGTATTTTCTACTGTTTACTTGCCTCCTTTATGTTAAAATGTAACAAAGTTACATAATTGTTTTCATCTAATTGTTAACATAAATTGTAGGAAATTTTGTGTAATTACATTGTTACATGTTATTTCTTTCTTGCAAAAGTAAGAGGGACAATGTGTTGTGGTTCATTTATTTAGTTTATGAGTTTAAATCCACTACACGATCAGTGAGTCAAACGGTTACTATCTTGTGGAGTTTTAAGAGTAGTACATATGGTAATCCTAAAAGCAACGGAGGATTTAGCCTTAGACAGAACATGCACTGTTTGTCCACACGAGATTCTACACTATTGTCCTTTGTCATAAATGCAGATGAGGAATAAACCACATTTACCACAAACCTGACGGGCTCCGAGAGATTCAGTCAGACATTTCACAGAGGTCACACTACGACATGTGTTGAGGATGGAGCAGGGCAGTGTCACAAAAGTTGCCTTAAGATGGACACCACCTGGCAAAAGAAAACCTGGGAGGCCCAAAACCACCTGGTGCAGAACTGTGACACAAGAGCTGGAACAGATGAACCTGTCATGGGGAGAGGCCCAACAAGCTGCCAGAGACCGAATGCAGTGGAGAGAGCTCGTTGAAGCCTTATGTGCCACAGGGGATGAAGAGGAGTAAGAAAGTAAGTAACGTGTGGATTATGTTGCCCTGCCTGATATTTATCTGTTTTTAATTCATCTTATTAAAATTCCTCTTCCACAAGGAGCATCAGCCTCACTCCCTGCTACTCTCTGATATCGTCTGACAGAAATGCAACGTTACACCTGCCGCGGCATGTGCATCCTGCACTCCATTTAAATAGAGTCCCCTGCCCTTGCTGCTGCTTACCATACGGCTCACCAGCACGGCCAAATGGAGAACAGCCTCATTTATGCATCACAGACACCACTGATGTAACATACAGACATCCCTGCATTATTCAACTTTGTGCTCACGTTGGCTCTTTCGCTTTTAGTTTGATACAAATAAACCGCATGTGTGGCCTGAACTTTGGTATTTGTTGTTGGAACTTTTACCCATTTTTTCTCAAACACTATACTTTAATATCGGATGCTAAATCTATTGATATGTTGAAATTATATTCAAATTTCAGCCCAGTCTCATGGTTCAGTTCGTGAAATTGTCACGTTATTTAATATTTTGATTCGTGCACAGATCACGTTGATTTAGTTATTTCCGTGTGTTGATTACAAATTTTAAAGTAAATGTATTTCAATGGGAAGCTTATTTTTCGTGATCACAGAACGATTACGGTAGTAAGTAGTATTGAAAAGCCAAAAATCTGCGCAGGGTGGTTGGTCGGGGGGGTGGATGGCTCAAACAACACAGGATTTCAGCCCGGAGACCGGGGCTTGTGTCCCGCGTGTTGCAGTTCCTTTCCACTTTATTCTCTTCCCGTTGTTGTCGGCGTGTCGGTTCCTTTCCCCGGTTATTTTCTTTCCTAACCACAACCGTCCAGTTGTGCCCAGCGCGTGGCGTTTGAGTTCCCCGTTGTTGCGTCACCCACAGCAGCCCAGTATCATGGCGGTTTGTGAAATGATCACGATCGAAAATCATGACATGCACACTTGTCCCAGCCTCAAGACACAAATTGAGACAGGCTTCTCAGAGGTTAATGTACATGCTTTATTATTTCTCAATAAATAAATAAATATGAAATAATGTTCTAAATATGACCTATTCTGTGTCAGCTTCCAAATCCAGCTTCAACTAAATATCTCTTAAAACTTTTTCAATGTAATAAGATAAGGATTTTTGATGTCCATGTGAGCTTTGAGATCTCCAGCACCTTTATTAGACACTGAAACAAATGTGCTAGCTTTGCACACGATGCACTTGTCAGCGAAAACCGGACGTTTTCATGAATTTATAACCCCCCACTCCGGACGCCCCAGACAGTACGTAAATACTGGACAACGTTTGGTCACCCTAATGTACACGAAATAATAAATCAAAATTCCATGACCATTTCACGAACTAGCGTGAGACCGGGTTGTCAAATTCATACATAAATGTTCTCGAAGTATCTCAGAATGAGCCTGGCGTGAAGGAAACACTGGTGTCAGAATAACTATATATTCCTGCCTTCAGATAAAATAGGACATTGCACTCATGTCAAGGTAAGACAGTGCACGCTACTGTTGCCATGACGACCCCAACATGACATGTTCATGTTGCAATTATAATAATCACATTGTTGGCGCGAGTGTACGCGTCTGTGTGGCAAACAACGGTCACACCTGTCAATCAACGTAATCCCACCCCATGCATAGAGGGAGAAGGTGAAAACAAACACCACACACACACACACACACACACACACACACACACACACACACACACACACACAGTGTTAGTGTCAGAGGCGTAGAAGACATCGCAGCATGCCTCGGGCTGGACAGTATGTTACTGTGTATGTGTGTGTGTGTGTGTGTGTGTGTGTGTGTGTGTGTGTGTGTGTGTGTGTGCGTGTGTGTGTGTTTTCATTATCCGAGCCTGCAGTGTCACTGTCGGCTGTGCGGTCACACTGAGACGATGCCAGACCACAGAGGCAGGGAGAAAAATAGTGAATTTGTATTTGTACTGTGTGTTCTGGGTAAGAATACGTGTAATTATGATTTTCTTATTCGGCTAAGCTACAATTTGATTTGAAGCACATTAAAGGCAGGGTCCTAATGTTAAAAAGCTAGCAAGATTTGAAAGTAGCATCTCCGTCTAACCCCTCCCCCCGGCCCTCGAGGGTCCACACCACACACAGACGTGCACGAGCACCGTTGTGTCACTGCTTCAGAGCTGAGCGGAGAAAGGACCAAAATGTTACTTCATGTCTTATTCAGCGTAACTAATATCATTATGGCGGTGTGGAGACCAGACGTGGCTCCGCTGTGAATCCTGAAATAAATACTACTTAGATAAACCCAATTACAGTAAAAGCATCATAACTTAAACAGCAAATATAAAACAGCTGGAGGACTTGCTAATGACGAAAAAGGAGCTGACGGGAGCGAAGCTAAACAGTCATTCAAACAAGATGTTTCACTAAGATGGACAATAATTGAATCGTTCTTTAACTCTCGCCAAAATGTAACCTAGGGTCTTTTTGTGAATGTACCCGAGTCAAACTGTCATTTAAAACCAAAATTAAGACGGAAGTGCTACTTTTAAGATTTATTACAAATGGCTTTTGAATGGGAAAGTTAGTCGCACTTTTATGCCAGCATCAAAATAGTTTGTTTTAAAACACTAAGAAGGCTCGACACAACATGAGCCTTATCACCAGGGGCTCTACACATGAACTCAGCATTGAGAACATTGTTTGTGTTCACAGAGTTTACTAAAAAGAAAGGTTTTAACAACTCACGTTACCGGTTGTCATCTCGCCAGTCAAAAAGCGTCGAAGGAGGAGAGTAAGGATGGAAAGCTCCTAAAGCTTAGTTCCATATACCGTAAATGCACGGGTAATTTGTTGTTTTGTCATTAGTGAAGCTCAATATTGACCTTGTATAAGAATGACATTTCCTCCTATGGAGTCCGTTCATCCGCATTCGGAGATCGACTATTATTGACTGGTAGAATGCCGGATAGCGTAAACAACAACCGGTAACGTGAGTTGCTCAAAACGTTTCTTTTTAGTAAACTCTGTGAACACAAACAATGTTCCCAATGCTGAGTTCATGTGTAGAGCCCCTGGTGATACTTGGAGCAAAGTCTCATGTCGTGTCGAGCCTTCTTAGTGTTTTAAAAATAGCTATTTTGAGGCTAGCATAAAATTGCCCCTAGCTCTCCCATTCAAAAGGCCATTTGACCTAAAAACAAGAATACTATAAATCTTAAAAGTGGCGTTTCCGTCCTAATTATGCTTTTAAACAACAGTTTGACTCAAGTACATTCACAAAAGACCCTAGGTTGCATTTTGCCAATAGTTACGCTTTAAATTGCTCATATTATGCTTTTTGGCTTCTTCCCTTTCCTTTTTTGTGTTATATATCTTTTTTGTGCATGTTATAGGTATACAAAGTGAAAAAGCCCAAAGTCCCCCCCAAAGGGACTTCCCATTTCCAACAGGAAACACTGTTCACACACTGCTCCAAACAGCTCTGTTGTTGCCCAGCCTTTACTTGATGAACATGTGTCACTTTGTAACACGTTACAATGCTCGCCTAGCTGCTAGCATGGCACGCACTCATACTCTGCTTCTGACTGGCTAGTAGTCCTTACCTAGGTACTGTCAGGGCACGCACTCATACTCTGCTTCTGACTGGCTAGTAGTCCTTACCTAGGTACTGTCAGGGCACGCCCTCATACTCTGCTTCTGACTGGCTAGTAGTCCTTACCTAGGTACTGTCAGGGCACGCCCTCATACTCTGCTTCTGACTGGCTAGTAGTCCTTACCTAGGTACTCTCAGGGCATACCCTCATACTCTGTTTCTGACTGGCTAGTAGTCCTTACCTAGGTACTGTCAGGGCATGCCCTCATACTCTGCTTCTGACTGGCTAGTAGTCCTTACCTAGTTACTTCAGGGCACACCCTCATACTCTGCTTCTGACTGGCTAGTAGTCCTTCCCTAGGTACTGTGCATGTACAACTCCCACAGAAGTGTGATGCCTCACTCTGTAGCTAAAACAGAGAGCTCAACACCCAGAGTGAAAAGAGGAGCTGCAGTAATGTGCGGTACAACAAAAATATGGTGTTTTACAACCTATAGATACAATTATGAACCTGAAAATGAGCAAAAATATAAACTATATAACAAAGGAAGCAAAAGGGAATAAACCAGCAGAAACACACACGGCCATCATCACCATCACAATCATCATCACCGTCCTTCAGAACATTACAGATTAAGAGTGTGTCGAGCCAAATGTGCTGCTGCTTTGTACTGAGAGAGGAGGAAGGAGAGTAAACAGATTGCAGCGCAGCAGGAAACAGGCCACAGTAAATGCTCAAATCCTGCCGATAAAACACACACACACACACACACACACACACACACACACACACACACACACACACAGAGAAAGTGAAAGAACACATATATTCACACACTCACAGACACATGAGATTTAAAGGAAGTAAAAATAAGTAAAACAATTGAAGCAGCCCTCAGACACTTTTGTTTTGTCTCTTCTCTCGTCCCCTCACTTCTCCCTTATCTATCTATCTATCTATCTATCTATCTATCTATCTATCTATCTATCTATCTATCTATCTATCTATCTATCTATCTATCTATCTATCTATCTATCTATCTATCTATCTATCTATCTATCTATCTATCTATCTATCTATCTATCTATCTATCTATCCAATCCCGATGGTCCCAGTTTGATCCTCTAGCTCTAATCCTAGATGTGAAGAAACACATTAATGTCACGTTGGTGTAATGCCTGACTCAAATGATAATGATATTAATGACGGTAAAGCAAGTTCTGTATTTTGTCTTTTTGGTTTCTTGCTGATGTTGATACGTGAATACTGCAGAGATCTGAAATTATATTCACACAATCTATTGTCTTCTGTCCTGGCTTAATACTGCAGTCGTGTTATAAATGCTTGCATTTCTCATTTGTATATGATTAAGTCACTTCCTTTAACATTAATTACACTTTTATAGGAAAACCAAAGATCAAAAGGTTTGAAGACTAAAATCTGGAGATGGAAAAACAGCTGCAGACATGTAGAGAACATACAAAAAAGCCCTACCCTGCCGGATAATTCAAAGCCCAATCCTTTGTGTTTCAAGGTAAAATTATTATTTTTGTCAAAGGAGTCTGGTGGATTTGACCAGAGCATAGAACAGCTTCAGCTCCCCCTGCATAACCTTAAACAGGGATGTCTGACAGCAAGGTGAAAATATTCTAAATATAGCGTACGCTTAAACTGACGGCGTGCCGACTGCCATCTACTGTGGCTAACACACCATATGAAATATCCCTTTAAGGATTAGAATTGGGACACAGCTTTGGTGTGGCTCTACTCACGTATTTCTTGGCTAAGTGAAAACCTCTGTGAGAGCCGAGTGAGTATGCAGAGAGGCTCAGCAGCCCCTCTATGGAAACATGTGAAAGGTAGATCCCATTTATAGTTAATGAGGTGCTGACTGGAGTGGCCTCCGACAGCCCCAACAAACCATCATCACTCCAGACGCCTCTCCCATTAATCCTTTCAAAAAAAAAAAACCTGGAATAGAAAAAGACAGGCATACCTTACGTACACGCTTGCAGAGATGAGACACACACACACACACACACACACACACACACACACACACATTCATACATTTTCAGTGAGCTGAGATAATAAATGGTGACCAAAGACAGCTGTCAGTCTAGTTCACAGCATGAGGCTAAAATCACATATTTCACAGATTCCACAGGACATACACACACACACACACACACACACACACACAGGTTGATGGTGGCAAAAGCCAGAGGAGGCACGAAGATGAGACAGAGAGAGAGCAGAGAGATAAAACAGACACAGGGACGAGGGGATGAGGTATAGAAGAAGAGAGTCCGGCACCCTTTTGAAATATTCATCCTCTCCGGGTGAATAATTGATGGCGTACAGAAGACAGATGCATGAGCGATAGACAGACAAATGGATGGAAAGAGACCAAAAGGGACATAAAGAGCGAATTAGAGGCTTCAGGTATTAAAGGTATAAATCTCTGTCGACACCTTTACAGGTTGACCATGAACCAAAAGCTTATTGAACTGTGGAAAGTGTGTCTTTATTCTTCACGATACAAATAAGACACTTGTAAAAACATTTTAATAATCCTAATTTTAAAATAAAGGGAGGACATGTGTTGGCTGCATCTGCGTCTGGTTTCTACATTTCCAGCCCACATACCATCTTTGTTGGCGTGTTGAAAAATTGCTTTAATAACATCAATATCCAAAATTGTTTTGCTTTGCAAGCAAGACACACAAAGCAGCAAACATTAATAAAACATTGTAAAGAATCATAAAATATGAACAATAGCTAATGGATGAGGGATTTCTCCTAAGATACAAGAGTAAGACGAGCAATCAAAGATTATTCGGTGGGCACCGTGTTATTTAAAGACGCCAGGAACTGGAAACGGAACCTGGGTGAGTCGACTTCGATTTGATTTTATAGCTTGGCATTATTTTGGAAATTTCAATAGACATTTATGGCATATTTCTATTACATGGTACCTGCTCAACTTGCCTCGACTTGACTCTCTAGTACCTGGTACTACTAGCCAACAGGTACAGGAACCGCCGTCCAGGTTCCAAGCGAGCTGAGGCGATAGGACCACTGGCCCGGTCCTACCAGACTCTGGTACATTAGCCCAGTCCTACCAGACTATGGTCCATTAGCCTGGTCCTACCAGACTTTGGTCCATTAGCCCGGTCCTACCAAACTCTGGTACATTAGCCTGGTCCTCCCAGACTCTAGTCCATTAGCCCCGCCTACCAGACTCTGGTCCATTAGTTTGGTCCTACCAGACTCTAGTCCATTAGCCCGGTCCTACCAGACTATAGTCCATTAGCCTGGTCCTACCAGACTCTAGTCCATTAGCCCGGTCCTGCCAGACTCTGGTCCATTAGCCCGGTCCTACCAGACTCTGGTACACTGGCCACTCTCCATTGTCAAGTGTTAACTTCCTTGAAGGTGGGTAGTCTGTTGAAGTTTAAAACTATAGGATCTGCCCAGAGCCACTCTGGATCTACCATGACGATGATGAATGGATGACGTCGGCTTAGCATTACTAGCGTTAGCTTTATCCAACTCCTTCACAACAGAGCAAGCTGGAAAATCAAACTTTTTCCAAACCCCGTCGGGGGAAAGAACCACAACATCACGGCCACGAACAAAACTCAGCTAAGATTGTTCTTGCTCGGGCTTTACCTTCTAAATTATTCGGCTTCACTCGCATCTTTCTCCGCCGCCATTACGGAACTACAACTCAATCAGGGTCCCTATGTCATGCTAGTTCACTGATGAACACTTGTGGTTGTGGACAGGCAGAGTTGTGAGGATGGTCTTCATTAGCTTTGTATCAACTCTTTTGGCTTGAATGTAACATAGTTCATTAATATGAAAAAATTACACACCAAATCTTTGACTTGGTAGTATTTGTGCCTAAACGTAACCCAAATGCAACAATTTCACAACGTTGGAAAACACTCCTGTGGATCGAATAAGAAAGAAGGAATAGAGGACCTATATCGTTGTATGGTTTGGAGGACTTGTTGGGTTAGGGTTAGGGTTAACCCTGATGTTGTTGTTGTTCATGTTGTTGTTATAGCAACACATCATTCATGTTTTCTTTCATTTCTGTTCTGCCGTGTCTCTCGGTAATGTGGTTTCTGTTAAATTGCAAACTATACAGGAGATGAGGGGCAAGCTTGGACCTTAAACAACTGCAGCTCCCAGGAGCCTTTGCCAGGAGCTGGAGGACTTCTACTCTCATGTCCCATGCAGCTAATGCATCAGCAGGTTTAAGATTTAATGAGCTTTAACGGCACCAGCGAGAAAATCAAATTACCCTGGTATTAACTTTTTAAGGAGTGACAGCAGTGATGTGTCAGTGTGCAGTGACACCCACTCTCTCTCCCTCTCTGACTGCATTACATTACACAACCAAAGCATATTGGACTGGCCATTACCATAAAAACAAGAGGAAAATAAAGTCACAAGTTAAACTGACAGGTCAATGTGTCTGAAAAAGAGCCTTGTTGAATTGACTGTCTCTCCTCCGCTATAACAAGACAGACATTCAGTAACCGCTGGACTGCACACGAGCGTGGTGACACATTCATGCAAGAGAGAGAAAAACACTAAATCACAAAAAATCCCACAACCACGCATACAAAGCTGCTCAGTGACGGCGTGGGGGTCAGCTGAGAGTGACATCACTGTCGGGAACAAAAAGACGTGTAACACATGTTTGTGTTCACCCTGACTGTGAGGAACTTCCACTGTGTGATTTTTTTTATTACTCAACCCTTTTCATCCGAAGCTTAACCCTTCACACTACACGATGGTTCTTAAAACGTTATCATATGCTAGCCGGGTAAAGGAGGGAGGTTGTCCAGAGGTGATTTCACTTTGCAAAAATGTCCTCCCTGGTGTAAAAACACACACACACACACACACACATTTGAGAAAAAAAATACTCACATGCTTGAAAGTCCTCCAAGAATAATACCACTCCCTGACTATATAGTCTTAGATGACCATACTTAGAAAACACAGCTCAAGCCAGTGACTCATTCGAATGAACCGTATAATTCGCAAATGTGCACAACACACTTTAATTCCCTCTCAGGCAGGTCAACACCCTCCCTACATTTACATCTAGACACACCGGCACCAATCATTTCATCTAAAGATTTTTTTTATTTTTTAATATTCATATTTTAATGTTTCTATCAATTACACACAACACACTGAGACATTGGAACGTGTCCCAGTGCCAAAAAACAGAGAGGAAAGCTGGGAGGGAGGGAGACAAAACAACACATTGAGAAACACACACACACAAACACACACACACACACACACACACAAACACACATACACACACAGACACACACACACACCAAGGGACCAATCACATGCGCAGGTTGAGGTCAAGGCTGTAGCACGACGCTACAGCCCGGCCCTCAAGGAGTCAGCAATGTTGCATAAGGTGTCCAGGTTGAACTTTCCATATACAGTGAACCCTCGCTATATCGCGGTGCTGATCTCCGCAATTTGAAGCCTTCAGTTCGTATTGATGATTAAAATTATTATTTTACAGTACAGTTGTTATTTGTAAAAAAACGTTTATGCAGTACTTTTATTTGTTAAACAAATGCTTGGGCCTGTAAAAAGGTTTTGTTCTTTGGTTTCAGTGTATAATGGAGCATTTCATCGTATAATAATTGTAAAAAAAAATAAAGGTTACTACTTCACGGATTTTGCCTATCACGGGTTCTTCTTGGAACGTAACCCCCGTGATAAACGAGGGTTCACTGTATACGACTTCCAAAAAGGAAAGGGTCCATGTGCAGATAGACAAGTCATAAGGTGGTTTCCAACAGGTTGCAATCATTCTCTTCGTAAGTCCAGCAAACACAGCATGTTTTTTAACGTTAGAGAGCTGGAAGACTGACAGGTCATTCAGTATCAAAACACTGACAGAAACAGGCACAGTTACATTAAACAAGGCGGACATTTGGGTGCAATATTGTTCCAGAACTGACCAACAGAAGAGGACTCCCAGATCATGTGAAGATATGTGCCGTGTGCTTTTATTGGGCAGAATAAAGACTTTTCTGTTGTATGTTTTGACACTTTGCTTCCTCTGACTTGTCTTCCGAAGCCATCCTCTGAAGAACTTTAATACGTCCAATCTGCCTTCACATTCAAGTCTTTACTGTGAATCTTTTCAATAAAGCAAAAACAGTATGTACGCAGAGCTTGATGAAAGGTTTGGCTCGGTTCAGCTGAGACACAGGCCACTCCTGTTAAAATTGTGAATTAATAAATAGGCGCTCATTTTCATTCTGTACATGTTTTAAGTTTGCTTAAGGGGCTGTGAAGATTAAAGTGGAAGAAAGTTAACACCCTGCCACTGGGATTTGAACTAAAGTTCATTTTCTTCTTCAGCGTGATTATGTGAACTGCATTTCATACAATTCATTCAATGCTCTAACATATAATTACATGCTTATCATACAACAACTGGGACACAGATGCAGATCAAAAACAAAATATTTGGTCATATAATTCAGTGTATTTCGAATTATCTATAGTTTTCCAAAAAAATCCCTAGCTAGTTGAATGATAGTCAAACCGAGAGGATAGAGGAATGAAGGAATGCCTTTAATCCAGTTGTAAGATGGTTAGAGTGGGAGCATTTGAAAACCGTTAAGATTAAATGTCTTCAATGGGTGCTCTTGATCAAGGCACTAAACCACAACAGCTCGGGGCGCCTTTCCATGGGCAGCCCCCCCCCCCCACTCTGACATCTCTCCATTAGTGCATGTATAGGTACTGAGCATGTGTGTGTGTAATTCAGGCCTGTGTGTAATAACAACAGAGTGTAAATTGTAATTTGCCCTTGCACGATTAATAAAGTATACATTATTATTATTATTATTATTAAGAGGTGGGAGGGGACGTGTTCATGTATTCATGTGCTGTGTGTTCTGTACTTTGTTATAAATCAAAATAAAAACTGTTAATCTTTTTTTCTCTTCTTTCTTCTGTTTTTTTTTTTAATCCTTTGCTCCCATCGCCAGAGGAAACAGATTAACAATCTTCTCCACATTAACCTCTGAGCAGTGACTCTGCCCTGCCACAACTGCCTTTTACAAGAATCCAACGTACAGTTTTTCACATGCACAGTGCTGGTATTATCTTGCCTATGGCAGTACACCCAGCTTCCAATTCCCACAACATTTATGTTTGTATGAGGTTCAAACGGTCGTCTGATAACACAGTAAGTAATATTATCTGTGACACCTCTTGAACGCTGTGCAAAACTCTCGCAGTGGGTGAAAAACACAGAAGATAGCAGCAGAACTACATAAAGCCAGTGATGGATAACCAGACAAGCCAGAGATGACGGCTGCATTGTTCACACCGATGAACACGCACGCACACAAGCACATGCACGCACACACACACACACACACACACACACACACACACACACACACACACACACGCACGCACGCACGCACACACACACACACACACACACACACACACACAGATAGATGGATTAATAGAGAGATGGATACATTTATAGATAGATAGTAGGCCTGCATGATATGAGGAAAATATGCAATATCATCGAATATCACGATAACGATATACTTGTGTGTGTCTCTTTGTGTGTGTGTGTGTGTGTGTGTCTGTCTGTGTCTTTGTCTCTGTGTGTGTGTGTGTGTGTGTGTGTGTGTGAGAGAGAGAGAGAGAGACAGAGCAAAACGAGGAGATGAATGGCCAACAATTGAATAACCTTGACCTTCTCTGCAGATATCCTTTATTAAAAATCAAGAAAATCCTTTCTACTGGGAATATCGAAGGCAGTGTGTGTGTGTGTGTGTGTGTGTGTGTGTGTGTGTGTGTGTGTGTGTGTGTGTGTGTGTGTGTGTGTGTGTATGATTGATGTTACTAGGTCTCTATCACCTACGGTATAGTCATGGTCCAATGGCTTTCACACCACCGCATCATTCATCGCCAGCCACCCCCAATCTCTCTCTCTCTCTCTCTCTCTCTCTCTCTCTCTCTCTCTCTCTCTCTCTCTCTCTCTCTCACACACACACATACATCATATGGATCCTGTACCTCAAATAAGGTCAAGCAAAGCTAACAGGAACACGGCACGTTTAAATAGAACCAAGTCAACTGAAAGAGAGAAGTGAAAGTAAAGAGAAATAAAGGAGAAGATCAGAGAAAAATGAGAGAATAAGGGAAGAAAGAAAGGGGGGGGAAAGAAAGAGGAGACAGAAGACGGGGAAATAAAGGAAGAGCAAACAAGACAGAAAAATTAAGGAAAGAGAAGAAAAAGGAAAGGAAGAAAGGAGGAGAAAGAAAAGGAGCAAAGTACAGTGGAAAGAAAGGGAGAAGTGAAGAGGAAAGAAAAGGAAGTGGAATGAAGAAAAGGATGAGACAGGAGGAGAGAAAATGATAGAATAGAATGGAAAAGTAAAGAGGACAAGAAATGTGAGAAGAGGACAGAAAAAGAGACGAGAAGAGGAAAGAAACATGAATGACGACAGAAAGGGAGGGAAGAAAAGGGGGAAGAAGAAAGAAAAGGACAGGAGAAAAGAAGAGAAGGGAAGATATGACACACACACACACACACACACGCACACACAGGAGGATGCATACATCCACACACACGAGGTGACTTTGCTTCACCCATCTGCCTCTGTGGGATATGAAAGTCATCTTCAAATATCTCATGTTTGAGCAAACAGAGCCCCGTGTTTCCGTCCTGATGATTTAACCTAAATATACAGGTCTCCCAAATGACTCTCTACACTCCAAAAGGTTAATAGACTTCATGACTCAGTCTATTAACTGCTGCCCCGACGTCTATTAACCTGGGGAAACTAAAAATGTAATACAGAGGGAAGGTATTCACACAGCTACAGATTACACCTGTCCTCAGAGGTTGGATCACAAAGAATGATGTTTGGGTAATTCATGCCGGCCTTTCACCAAATAACTTTTCATTATACAAATTTCCAATGTTGGAATAAAATCGCGAGTTTAGCTCAAGGTGTGGCGCACTTCCATTACCTCCATTGTTTTGATCACCTAATTAATACTGTCCTTCGCCACGCTCTGCACTAAAGGACTTGTGAGATACCAGAAACAATCTGGCCTGGTTGCACAATTATTGAAGACAGTGCTACAAATGGGGGAGACACGATTTAGCACAGTTTACCTCCCACTCAAGTCAGTGCAGGACATATACCCAAAGATACAGGAGAAGCTGGAGAGGCTTTCTCCATACAATTAGGATAATAAAGTAATGATTAAAAAAACACAAATGCATGTTACTAACTCAACTTCTTTCCTTTCCCGTAGGCTTGTGCTCTCTCGCCGCTGTAGTCTTGTGCTCTCTCGCCCCTCTCCTTTCTCCTCCTCTCGCTTCCTGCGGGTTTTTCTGGCTCTGGAGCTGTGGAGTCTGGATCTGTGGTTGGAGACACCTGCTGCCTCCATGTTCCTGCTCGACACCCTCTGCTACAATTCTCCATGTCTCTGTCTCTCTGTCTCTGTCTTTCTCTCTCTCTCTTTCTCTGTCTCTTTCTCTCACCCCCAACCGGTCGAGGCAGACCCGGCCCAGCCTGGCCCGAGGATAGTTGCGGGAAAGATCGGCCATTGGTCAAGTTCCGGCTCGGGCAGAGAATCTAAACTCTAACTCCAAGGAGGCGCAACAACGTGAACAAGTCCCAGTTCTCCTGACTGAGGAAAAGGAGGAGAAACAGGCGGAGGTGTGGAGTGAAGAAGAGTGCCTCTTTAACGTGTCATCCCATTTTAACCACTATAGTAAATAGACCAAGCAGGGTTGTGTCCACATTCTGTGGTGTCTTTTCTTTTTTTGGCTGTTTTTTGCACACACGAGGGCAGCTATGGCCAAAAGCTGCTTCTGTTTCTGCTCCAACAGTTTTTCCTTTTGTTAATTTTCACCAGGAGCATGATGGGAAATAATCTTAAAGGGATGCCACAAGATCTTTCTTTGCAAAATATTCCATTCTGTAAATGAAAATAATCTATGACACAATTTCTTCAGATGTGATGTGTAGAAGGGTGTCTATTAGTCTTCTCAAAGTCTCTTCAAAGTCTTCTAGTGTATGGCAGGCATTCGCTAATGATTTTAGCTGCATAAAGTCTCCCCAACCAGGTGCATCTTATTTTTGCCTACACAAATACCTACCTGTACATTTTATTGTGCAGTACTACCTCCTGGTGAAAGCAAGTCGCTGAATACAAAATTAAACAAGCAAAATCAAAAAATAAAATAAAATACATAAACCCTGTTTAAATTCAAATCAGAATGTCAAACGAATAAAACTCAGAGGAATCTTGATTCGATAAACGTACGTGACAAAATGAAAGGAGCAACAAGGTGTACTTTATGAATCACTCTTGTCCTCTGATAGGAGACAAACACTTTGAGAAAGTTGTGCTCAGTTCTGCTGCAGAAACACATGAATCTTCAGCGGGTATTTGAACCTAAGTTGATGAAGTCAGTCAGTCAACATAAGCACCATTTTTCTCTTGAAAATAGAAGCTATTCTGTCTTCTGCGTCCTGAAACAGCCTGACAGTAGATGTATCTCCCCCTGATGTGTGTGTGTGTGTGTGTGTGTGTGTGTGTGTGTGTGTGTGTGTGTGTGTGTGTGTGTGTGTGTGTGCAGAAATAGAGCCTTTATTACAGTCTGACAACAGGCCGCTGTATTATTACTGTTTTCTCCCAGCCTAGCCAGGCCACAGGCTGATTATACACTGTGACCTGTGTGTGTGTGTGTGTGTGTGTGTGTGTGTGTGTGTGTGTGTGTGTGTGTGTGTGTGTGTGTGTGTGTGTGTCTGCCCCTATGGTGAGCCCCATCACATGTGGTCTGCATTAAAACACTATAGTGCATTATGGGGCTTCAAAGCATTGCCATGTGGACTGAAATCTCAATTCCCTGTTGTCAGCCTCAGAAATTTTATGGGATGGTTTCACACACACACACACACACACACACACACACACACACACACACACACACACACACAAACACACAAACAATCCCCCAACTGTTAGATTAAATGTACACCCATGGACGAACATCAAGCATAGAGGCACATAATGTGGGGTACTTAGGGATTAATTAGTGGGGCGGCCAGTTGGCCTAGTGTTAAAGATGCAGACCATATACCGTAACCGCTGTGATGCTAGTTCGACTCCGGCAGGTCCAGCACATCGTAGCCCTCATCTTTCCCATATTAGTCAGCTGTAGGCAACAATTTAGGCAAAATGCCAAAAAAAAAGGTCAAAGATTAATTCACTATTTCTGTGTGGGGGAGTGGGAGTGATTCATTTTTTAAATGTTTCAATCAGCTCCTTTTTCTACAGACGTTGAATTATTGTTGAATTAGGTGACTTTAGGCAAAAGCACCTTTCACATTAATTGAATGCAATGTTATTTAATGTTTTTGACAGCCTAAATGTTGCTGTTGCTGGTGATCATTTTATGTCGCTCACCAACACAAAAGCGGCTGATAAAAATATCTAAATGTTATCAGAGCTACAGGAGTGGGAAGGTAACACTAATTCTTCTTTTTCTTTTTGGATTTGTAAAGATCTAGGTGCATCACAGCCATCCTTAGGTCTGTAGTATTTTAAGGCATAAACAGATTTTTCAGGAATAGTGCGAGGCTTGGACCCAAATGCAGAGTTGAGAATCAGTCTTACAAAAATAATGTGTCTTCAAGAAGGTAGTCAGGCAGAACCAACGAAGAATAACCAGAATACAGTGGCATGCATAAATTTACACACCATGCTAAAGTTGATTAAAAAGAGGAATAAAAAAAACATCTTTTGGAAATTGATTTCAATGCCTTTATTGAAAATCCAACCTTTTAAGAACACCAATTTTCTTTGTGAATGAATAATGTATTGTAAATTAATAAATATTCTTCATTAAAATACAGGGGGCATAAGTATACACACCTCTATGTTAAATTTCCATAGAGGAAGACAGAGTTTTATTTTTAAAGGCCAGTTATTTCATGGATCAGGATACTATGCATCCTGATAAAGTTCCCTTTATAGCCCCCACATCATCACCATACATA
This sequence comes from Percina caprodes, assembly GCA_013375575.1. Classification (NCBI taxonomy): domain Eukaryota; kingdom Metazoa; phylum Chordata; class Actinopteri; order Perciformes; family Percidae; genus Percina; species Percina caprodes. The sequence goes on along the minus strand of JABXJD010000488.1, from coordinate 202,821 downwards.
GAGATTGGCATGGTGAACTTTCCATAAGATCATCTCTCAATGCAAATCAAACCAGCTAGTAAGCTAACTGAAATAACACCATGCCAATCACTAGGTATGGTGGAGGGTAGGGTGGTAGTGAACCCGTGACCCGTGTTTTCACAACCTTCTACCCTGGAACGCCAGTCAAACCCGTAACTTACTATCTATGAACTCGTACCAGATCGTTGTACTCCCAGTTAGTTTTTGACACACACACACACATGGCATCCTCTGTTGATGCTGTATAGACACCGGTGATTATTGGAGAAAAATAGAAAAAAATAGACATAAATAGGCAACATAAAGTAATTCCACACATTGTAATCAACACAATACACGTGCTATTGTGTACTACTACAGGTTATGTTAATTAAATGAAGTCCAAAATATGTTGCCGTCTAGAAATCGCTAGTATCAACTAGCGCTAGCTAACATCAACGTTAGGTACCCGCTAGCTAGAAGGGTTTGTCGTGACATTGCCTGGAACGCTTGCAAGTTGTGAGTCATGACTTGAAGTGGAACGCAGCATTAATACACAGGGTAACGAGGTAAAACAAGGAAAAGGTGACACAGGGGTTAGGAACAGGTGAAACACATTGGGGCAGGACAGGAGGGAAAACACAAGGCAGGAAGTCAAACAAGACAAGGGAGGAAACAGAGACAACAAAATAAAACAGGAAACACCAACAGGAACTCACACTTTACATCAAGTTTGAGAAAAAAGACAAAATGTGTTATTTGGCTGCTAGAGATGGGACACACATATGTGATCTGAAAATGTGTACACAACATTTTTTGTAGTTGTTGTAGTTGTAATATTGTGTTGATATATTGTGGTTTGTGAAAAAAAAGCGGGTGTAAAAAGTCTGCCAAGCAGAAAAACTGCCTGAGGTGATTCTGAGCACAGCTGTAACGGACATTATGCTCTGACCACGCCACCTGGCAGAAAGTGATAGGACATGACAGAATGACTGCGCACCCTCAGGCAAAGTGTGTACTCACTGGATATGTGCATCTGTTTGTGACTTTCTATCACATTCTCTTCAGATAATACTTATCTCTCTCTCTCTCAGACACACACACACTCCCTGCGAGTCTGACATCCCGTCAGAGGCCAAAAAAAGGGAAAACAAAATCAAAGAGGACTGAGTTACAAGAGAACATGGGCAAAGAACCAGACATGAACACAAATAATCCAGCCCTGCTCTCGCTGTAAACACACCCACCCACCACGTGTAGATACACACACACACACACACACACACACATACATAACAAAACAAAGAAATACACACAGGGAAGCAGTGCTAACACATGCTTTAGTGATGAAATCATTTGTGAGAAAACACAGTTTGGAAGCAAACAAAGAACACGTCGTTTTCTGGGTGGAATGCAGAAGAACTGTGTGTGTGTGTGTGTGTGTGTGTGTGTGTGTGTGCGTGCACATCTGTTGGGACAGATAGACAGACATGAAGTGCAAACAGATGAAGAGATGAGAAGAGGAAGAGTGAAAAAATCAGAGATGAAGGTCTGAATCAAAACGATGCTCCCTGCCAGTAAAAATAACACCGGCCTCGGCAGAGATCATCGACACACACACACACACACACACACACACACACACACACGGACAAGAATAATACGGTAAAGCTGCCCATTTCTTTCTATGGTTGCTGCTGCAGAACTCACTCGCACAGAATAAGTTTACATGGTTTAATTAAAAAAAACAAAAATGTTTTTATGTACTGCACATTGCTGCAGCTCCTCTTTTCACCCTATGTGTTGAACTCTCTGTTTTAGCTACAGAGTGAGGCGTAGCCATACTTGCCCTGTACCTAGGTAAGGACTACTAGCCAGTTGAGGGCGTGCCCTGACAGTACCTAGGTAAGGACTACTAGCCAGTCAGAAGCAGAGAATGATGCCCTGACAGTACCTAGGTAAGGACTACTAGCCAGTCAGAAGCAGAGTATGAGGGCGTGCCCTGACAGTACCTAGGTAAAGACTACTAGCCAGTCAGTAGTAGAGTATGAGGGCTACTTTTTCACTTTCTAAACCTATAACGTGCACAAAAAAGATATATAACACAACAAAGGAAAGGGAAAAGTCAAAAAGCATAACATGAGCACTATGACGCAAATTCAATACTGTCTGTGTTTGCTTGTCACAATAAAAGCCTTTTGGCAAAGAAACCTTTGTTTGGCTTTTGTTGTGAAGTAGCAAGAGGTCTAGGGTGACGCTGGCAGCGGCTTCTTATGGATTAGTTAGAGGGGAAATACAGTGCATTGGCAGGTGTGCAGCTAGTTCCCAATTGTTAGCAGGTTCGGAGTGTATTCACATTTGTTCATTTTTTAAAAAGGTAGACCTGATTGGAAAGGAGCCCGAGAAGACTGAGTTTGAAATAGTACAGATGGTAATTAGACCAAAATATGAGCAACTTGAGGACACAATAACAGAAAGAGACCAAAAACACTGCAGCAGTATGATGCTCCACTTGTTGTTATAAAGAGCAGTAATACATATCATTTTCCCTGCACTTCACAATGCACAGGCTCCATCTGCCTCAAATAACACACTCTTCTGCTGAGATGATGATGATAATGATGATGATGATGATGATGATGATGATGATGATGATGATGATGATGATGATGATGATATGTAATGTGAAATGCCAAGGCAACACGCCTAACCTGAGAAAACACAGGTCCAAACACCAAAATATATCTAAAAGCTGAAGAATGTACCAAGTTTGATGGCCTAAAAGCATAATAATAATAATAATAATAATAATAATAATAATAATAATAATAGTAATAATAATAATAATAATAATATGCCCTAGAGACAGACAAGAGGGATGGGTTTTATTCATTTTGTGTTGTATAATATAATGTTTTAGATAAAAAAAAAATGCTCTGGTCTAAAGTAATACTGACACTAGTCTCGCTTTGCCAGACCGTCCTTCAAAGTGCGCTGAACGAGGGTCTGGCTACTCCCAATAGCATTCTGGGATGGGAGGAAAACATGCTCTGGTTAATTGGCATTTCTTTAAACCAATCACAATCGCCATGTGCGGTGCTAAACTCTGCACCGAGCAGCTGCAAAATAGTTGAGAGAAAACTCCGATGTGACAGATAGTCTAGCTAGCTGTCTGGATTTTGCAGAGATCTGAGGACCAGGTAACCATAGTCCTCAGAGACAGATAGTCTGAGGACCAGGTAGGTACCCATAGTCCTCAGATTGGACAGATAGTCTAGCTAGCTGTCTGGATTTACCCTGCAGAGACCTGAGGACCAGGTAACCATAGTCCTCAGATTGGACAGATAGTCTAGCTAGCTGTCTGGATTTACCCTGCAGAGATCTGAGGACCAGGTAACCAGAGTCCTCAGAAATCCACCAAATTTTAAATTTCAACACAAAGAAAGCGGAAGGATACGGAAATACATGCATGAGGGGGAATTTCCTGCAGCACTGGAGCAATCCCTGAAGTCAAAGATATAGACCATACTGACACACACACACACACACACACACACACACACATGGACTTGAGCTAATGAGCCAACTCTGTCCTCTGTTATACTCTAATGGAAGACACTGTACGTCAACACACGTCTAATGATCCAGTGATGGAGGGACACTTCACCACAACTTCACCACAAACACTAATCTGGTTACTGAACTGACAAAGGCGGTAAATGGAGAGTGTGTCTGACGGGTCGTTCAGACTGTAGGCACGCGGCCAAATGACTATTGATCCAATTGTGGGGCATGGCGGAGAGGTTGTGATCATTATTAAGAGACAGATTTAATGTGCAGTCTAGTTGTGGGTTTACAGGAACACGCCGACTTATTGAAAATTTAGCTTTTTCACCGTATCCCCCAGAGTTAGATGAATTCACACATACCCTCCTCACCTCCATTTGTGTCGTAACTTTGCCTGATGCACCCACCGTTAGCCTAGCTAGCTATAAGTGACAAAATAATGGCAACACTTTCCTAACAATCACTCCGTCCAAGTAGCAGTGCTTCGCCTTCTGAGAATATAGTTCCCAGTATCCAGTTAGAAGACGGCTGCGTCTCATGTGACCTGGTTATTTGTACACCCTGTGACAAATCACAACATGCAAATAGGAACATGTTGGCGTTATTTTGTCACTTATTGGGAGCCGTAAGCTAGATGGAGCCGGTTACCTCCAGTATCCGTGCTAAGCTAGGTTAGCGGTGGGTGCGACAGACAGAGTTACGTCACACACGGAGATGAAAAGGTATGTATGGACTTATCTAACTCTGGGGGATATACTGAATAAGCTTCAATAAGTCAACGTGTTCCTATAAAGTATTGACTGCCTACCAACTGGTGATGTACTGTGTTTCTCCATACTTTTATAAACCAAAGAGTTCACTTAAGCGGTTAAATGTGTTTCATACACATAGAAAATGCTCTACTCAAACGGTAAAGCTTGATGAGTTGTAGTAACCATTTTTGACTTATATTCCCAGGTTGGATTTTATAACTGTGTGGCAAAACAATGGTAATGATGGTAAAATGTTGGATAAAACACTATCAAATTTACAGATTTGTGGACTGCTGCCATTAGCCTGCTAGCCTCTGCAATGAGGTGTACAACCCTACCCACACTATTTCCTGTCCCTTCCTGCTTTTGTACAGAAGCCCTGAAAAGCTAAAGTGAAAATAAAAAAAATACCGACATTGGCCAGTTTATCTCCTACGTAGGAGATATTATCTTAAGGTTTATACCCCAATTAGGAGCTATTGGGGCTTACATAGGCAGGTTTTGAGATTGAGAAACCATGCAGAATGAAGGGCTTAGTGCGCGATAGAAAGGGAGTTCAAAGTTCAACTGAATTCAGAATGAACAAAACGTTTTACTTTCTCAGTAAACTACAAATGTCCACTGTGAGAAATAATGGAAATGGACAGTCTGAAGAGAGGCAATGTCCAGTAAAATCATGCTGCCTACTCAGAAATTCTGGCTAATCTAGAATACACCCGGGCTTTTCTCACGTACACAAAATCCACACATACTATGCAGTTGGAACGCACTACAAACTCAACTCCATATCATACTTGTGTATGAATAGTTTGTTATTCACACAGCTCATCTCTCTGAAAGCACTACAGCCTCAGAGAAGAACACAGGGGGTTATGATTCATGTAATACACCCGGCAATCCTGTGTGTGTGTGTGTGTGTGTGTGTGTGTGTGTGTGTGTGTGTGTGTGTGTGTGTGTGTGTGTGTGTGTGTGTGTGTTGCCCTTGCTTTCACTCTCATCATAGCGGGATTAACACACACTGGACAGATGGCCGTCCGATGCTCCTCCCTCGCAAATGCTCACATGTTTTCTCACAGAACACATAACTACACAACAAACGAAATACGCATACATAAAAACACACACACACACACACACAATGAACACAAACACACCCTATAACTCAGCAGTGTGGTGGCAACTTCAGTTCACTTGCTGTCATCATCTCTGCAAACTGCCTGAGGTTTAATCTTGCACACACGCATGCACGCACGCACGCACACACACACACACACACACACACACACACAAGGGTTAAAGCCTGTGTCTGCCGATGATGACTCTGATGTCAGAAAAGCACTCTCTGTCTCCACTCATCCTGTCTCTCACTACATCACTCTTGTGGTTCTCTTGTCCTTGAATGACTTCCTTCTCCTAGACTATGTTACGTTGGCGGCTATTTTCATAAACAGACATTTTAACCTCTCAGTTTTCAAAAACAACATCGTGCACAGCTGTCAGTTTTCAGAAAAGTGTTCATTTACACATACCCGTGTTTATATGCCGTCAATGTTACCAAGAGCATGTAAACCGGTGTAAAGAAAAGCCCAAGCCCACGGTATCCAATCAGAATCCCCAAAACAGAAACGACTCACTTCGTCTCTCTTCTCTTCCTCACTGCCTCGACTGCCTAAACCTCCATTTGTCTCAGTTTATGTGCAAACGTGCAAACTAAGATTTCCAAAATCTCTGGAGGTTTTAGAAAGACTTATTCAAATCTTCTCTGAAGGCATTCTAAATGTTTTCTCGTCACAGTTTATGTTCCTCAGAAACTAACATCCGTCTCCAGGTTCAACATGTTGACATGTTAATCAGGAATTAACAAATGTCTCCTTCATTCACATGTGGGGCATTCAAGAAGGTTAAATATAAATAAATAAAACTGCTTGAAAAAGAAATGAAATGATTCACACAAAAATGGCAGCATGTTGCAGTGGTGAAACAAGATGTTAGGAGCCAAATGACTTTACAATGAAATAAAGGAAATATTAAGAAAAGTTGGTAAGTGGGACCATCAAAGCAAAGCAAAGAGCAAACCAGTCAAGTTGCAGTTTTCATCCACGTCCATACTCATGGAATATATGCAGGGATGAAGCAATTTAATGAAATATATTAAGTGTATTTTTTGGGCGAAACATGATGCTTCTCACATCTTCAACCCGGCAGCTAAGAAGATCTTTCAGTTTCAAGATCAGTGTCACCAACTAAATGTCTCTGTTATGTCCATTCTGGACTAATTCACCTGTGTTAGTTTGGTAACGCCTCGGCGCATGCGTAGGATACAGTAATTTTGGTCTGAAATGTTCAATTCCTGTTTTTCTGAAAGTAAAGTGTGTTTGTGTGTGTGTGTGTGTGGGGGCGCTTTCATCAATCCCTGAAAAATGGCATCAGAGCACATCAGGCCCAGGGCTGCTCCTTTAAACAAGCCATACCTCTAACACGGCTACACTACCACGCTACCCAGCACTCAACCACAGAGGTTTCCCCAGCCTCACCCATGGGTAGAGAGTTACACCTGCCCATGGACAGGCTGCACCCCACCACAGTCCAGGACACACTCCCACCAGTCGAAGCCTCAGTCACCCGCCGTCAGTAGAGAATGAAACAGTTGTTTGACAAGAAAAAGATGGTCAAGATACCAGATATCACTGTGGCAGAGAGGGTGAGAGTACGCCAACCACACAAGATGGCGTCTGTGAGTGCAGCAAGCTGACTCACTAGCTTAGGACTTCAGCCCCCAGCCTCCACACCACGGCTCGTCAAACCTTCAGCTGTGTGTTCTCCACGGCCAGTGTGCACGGCCTGATGATCTGAAGGACTTTGTGCCTGATTTCATGAAGGACTTTGTGTTTACCATTCATGTTTGAACCCCCCAGAGCGGGGAAAATGTTATGTCCGTTCAGGACAAATTAATCTGTGTTCGTTTGGTAACGCCTTAACCTGTGGTAGTTTGGTAACGCCTCGGCAAATGCGTCGGAAACAGTTGTTTTGCTCTGAAATGTTCAGTTCCTGTTTTTCTGAAAGTAAAGTGAGCTACACGCTTAAACAGCTCGTCCAACGTCCTTATTATACATAACAGTCTCCTCTTGTGTTCCTGAGTTATGGCATTGAATAACGGCCAGCAAAAGTGGTATTGGCAAACATTATGATGTCAGAGTGAAGTTTACCTTCGACCTTTTGGGTCTAAATAACATCACTTCATCATTTCATCCTATTAGACATTTCTATGATAATCAGCGTAAGGAGTCTATCAAACAGATTTTTTTCAAAGCCCTGTGGTTACATGAAATTAAAACTAAATTCAAATACATCTGTGGAATCCACTGTGTTCGGATTTTCATGTTCAGATTCAATGCTGGATTCCTATTCATTCAATAAAATCCTCTAGAACCTTAAATCCCTGCTGAAGACTAAAGTTCTTAATTCCCATTAAAGTCCAGTCAGAGTTTACTAGAAGGTTGCTGGTTCAAATTCCAGAGCCAACAGGGGAAAGGCCTCATGACACCCATAACTGCTGCCACACACAGAAGTGATGGAGATCTGAAGGGGAACCATAATGGGCTCCAACGTCATGTAATAGGATTTTTTGTGGCACCATAACATCTAAATTGCGCTCTCAGTATTAGTATACAGATTAAATCAGACATGTAGTTTAGGGGTTTAATTCAAAACTGTAATCCCATTTTGGAAATAAAAATCGTAATGATGTATTTGTTTTGCATTATTTGCATGCCAGGAACTCTTCCTAATGACATTTTTGAAATCCCATCTTGCGTTGAGTGTTAGAGTCTGAACTCTAGGTCGCCTCAGTCCATTTATCCGACTCCAGTGTGATAAATAAAGCTTACACGGCTCCGGCTGCCTGTCTGAGAGGCAAAAACCTCCGATGTGGCCTCTACACGTTGAGCTATGGCTTAAAAACAAGTCAGCAACGAGACAGTTCAGAGACAGATTCTCATTTTATTCTCCTATCTTCTATCAATTAGCTCATCAACATCCTTTTTTCCCAGAACCCTCTGCTGCATCTCTGTTATAAGATAATGACTTAAACGGTTTGATCAGTGCACGATCATTTCACCCTGGCCTCCAGTGTTTCTGCTTGCCTGCACTTACCATGCAAGAAACAAAGGGAGATTAATGCAGCGCTGCATACTGGAATACCTTGGGCAAACAGACTTACTTTGATGTGCAGCATTACACAGTTTGATGTTAAAACTGCCAGAAGCACAGCCGCATCAGTCCGTGAGTGTTTCACAGCCTCCTCTCCGCCGTGAGGTTAAATAAGGATAACCAGGTAACCCATTTAGTCTGATGAAAAGCTTCTACCTGAAAGTTTTGCTTAACTACAGTCGACAGCGACTTAAAAAGACTCATGAATGTGTGATAATTCACAAAACATTGTGAAATCACTCACATAATATTTAAAAAATGTTTTGTTCACTATATAAGGGATCTACTTTCTAGCGTATGTCACGCTCCGATGTGAGTTGCACATGCTCAGATTTAAACGGTTTACGACATAACTGTCATGAAATTTGTGAAATAATAAACTTTTTTCATTGCAAACTAACAGAAGATGGGAATCATTTCAAAAACGTTTGAGCTATGATAATTTGATTGCTAATTGGCTCAAAACATTTTTTTAAGTGACAGCCTTTGTTGTGTTTGATGCTAAGTTGTAGCCAGCAGTGAATGAACTTCGTTATGTAGTTCCATTTTAACTGTACTGACATTACAGAACTCTCTCGTTAGCATCTTGTATGCTACTTGTTGCAAAGTGTCGCGAGTGTACTCGACTTACATCGGAGAGTGACGGTGTACGTGCAGTGTTGAAGCGAGAAAATGTAAATGTGCTGTATTTATATAGCGCTTTTCTAGTCTTAACGACTACTCAAAGCACTTTTACATCATACCATTCACACACTGGCTGCAGTACAAGGTGCTCTTCAGATAAACACTCGCATCGGGGGCAACTCAAGGTTCAGTGTCTTGCCCAAGGACACTTTGACATGGGACTGCAGGACCAGGGATTGAACCACCAACCTTCCAATTGGCAAGCAACCGCTCGACCACTGAGCCACAGCCGCCCGAGAAGGCGTGCAGCTCTTACGGCACATTGTAAAGTACAAGGCCTTTACATCTGCACAACTACGTTTTCATTTCCAAGTGGAGTTTTGAGACAAAAACAATCCTGGTCCACACAAGGGTTTTAGCTCCAGTAGCAGAACTTATCTCCGTATTAACAAGTCTGACAGCTCATTTCACATTACCATTCGCACACACTGGGCACGTGCGTGCAATAGGTCAACAGGAAGCAGTTTGTGTGACGTTACTCTCCGGTTACTCTGCTAAGTTGAAAATACAGAAAATACTTTGGAGAAAGAACAACAGTGGCGGAAAGTAAGACCAAGGGGTTTCTTAGCTTGGACCAACGACACGGTTTAACATTTACTGAAAGGTAGTTCCTACGTAACCGATAAGACTGACGGACGTGGGTTGTGGTTTCCAAAGGTCTCCGTTTGTGGTTTGGGCCCGTCCAGACTGCAAAGCAACCCACGACTTTAATACCAAAACAGGGGCAGCAGTTTTCCAAATGTTTTGGGGTTTTGGAAATGCCGGAGTAGTGTGGACTATTTGAGTCGCAAGCATAGCAAAAGATATACGTTTTTAGACCAAAATGCAGCTGTGTAGATGTAGCCTTAATTTCAATATCATAGTCTGGGATTTACTACCACCTCCTGCCAGCAGTCAGTCCTGGTTTCTTTTATACAGTCTATCCTAGTCTCGCATTGCCAGACCATCCTCCACAGCGCTGCGGAGAAAGGTCTGGCTAGTCCACACAGCATTCCAGGGTGGGAGAAAAACATGCTTTTGTTTATTTGCATTTTTTTAATCGGACAAAGCCGCTGCAAAATAGCCACTGTTTATTTTACGCCGTCGGAGAGAGATCGGGTTGGAAACTACAGAGAATTATCTAAAGCTCTGCAGCACTACTGAGATTTTCAGCCTCTTTTAGCTCATCCCGGCACATTCACGGTCTGGTTTAGAATAACAGATCTCATATCTGGTTCAGACTGGATTCTGGGGGGGGTTGTGTGTGTTAGTGTGACTTGTGGCACACTAACAAGCACGACTTTATCCAGTTTGGACAAGACAGCCAGTCGACTTCGGAAAACAGAGGGTGAGACTGCGGACCAATAAAACTCTACCAATACGTTTGATCAATTGACAATCAGAACCTACTCCTTATTTCGCTTTTATTGGATCTGTCTGTGTGGATATGAAACACAAATGTGTGCGTGTGTGTGTGTGTGTGTGACCATCCCAACTGCAACCCAGTGTCCACTGAGGCTTTAGTATTGAGTATTTTTAAGACTTATTCTCTGTTCCACTGCACTCCCGTCTGTCCTCACTGCCATACAGCTGATGTAGCCACAATCATTTAGATAACACAAGTATTTGGACAGCAGTGTTTCTACAATATTGCTTGTTGACGGGGATATTCATCTGGTTCACAATCTACCAAAACAACCTCCAGTTGATGTTTTTCAGATGGATTACTGGGTGATTTATAATAAATCGAGCTTAGTACCAAGGCATGTTTTCATGAAATAAATAGAAAGAACAGATTACATGTGTTTAGTGTTTTCAATTCTTTTTCAATCATTGCCCAATAATTATATTTTTAGCACACCATATGCAAAATATCTATGCATCAACAGGCCCACATACAGTGCAGGAGAGTCGACCTTAGTACCAATGGTTTCTAGTGGCCAACCATATGGTGATGCTACAAAAATCCTCCTCCATAGGCCACTACCCTTATAAAACTGACACTATATGCTGTAAATATAAAGAGATCTTTATACACTGGAGTGTAAAAATGTGGACAGGACACCTTGAACGGCAAACAAGATCAATTACTAAGCCAGAGCCTAGATAGGTTATAGCTATGTGGAGGATGCCATCTTAATGTTACCTTGCATGACAGTTAGGTTCTTGCAATATCACGAGATCACGTGGAAATTGCGGGATCACACACACATCTCACAAAAATATATCTTGTCAAACTATAAGTAGTCTCGCATTGCCAGACCTTCCACCACAGCGCTGCGGAGAAGGGTCTTGCAAGTCCACACAGCATTGCAGGATGGGAAAAATGTGGGACATTTAAGTCAGATATATCAGAATTTTTCAGAGAATAATTTTTAAATCTTGTTTATTGACTTGAACGCTATTTAGAAGTCTTTAAAAGCTGTTAGTTCTGCTAACTCTGATGTGGCGTGACAGCTGCATTTGCACATGTGCAGTGGGCTGCACAAAAGGAAGATCATTGAAATCCTGTCCCCCAAAGCCCTATACTATGAGCAACGCTAATGTTTCTCCAAAAAAAGTAGCATTGCATATTCAGGCCAATACAATACCAAAGGGAGATCATTGTGAGGCAGCTCTTTCTGGAAGATAGAAATAAAGTGATGAAAAGTGCTTCTTTTTTTTCAAGCCCATCTATGCTGGTAGTCCAGTCTGACAGTTTGTGTGAAGCTCAAAGTGTTCTATTTGGGATTCAATGAAAAGCACAAGTGCTTCCATTAAACTTTTTATTGAACTGTTAACTCAACTGTCTAATAAAAAAATGTAAAAAGCATCATATCACAGGAGACATTGTCTACCATGTGCAAAGTTTCCTTTGAATTTTCATCTCAGTCTTCCTTTGCAAAAGTATTTAAATGGCAGCCATATTCAGCCTGTACCTGTTTTTTAAACTAGCAACATATGACAGCTCAAAACATTTCTGACCACAATTTTCACTGGGCTGCGTTCAGTCCTTTGCCGAGCGCCATACAAAACCGGGAGCGCTTCACTCTGGATTTCCACCAACTGCGGAACGTCTGCGGATCGGCTCCGTTGCGTGTCGGCCCACCAGGTCCAGATTTGTTGCGGAACGGCTGGGGCCATAACTGACCGATGAAGTCACGAGGACCGAGAGACCGAGATCTCGCAAATTCACGTAGACTAGAACCACAAAACCAACAACAGTTTGTTTCCATCCAGAGGAGTAGAGGGGGAACAACTCTGTGCTGTGTTTTTAAGGTGTAGTGCTAGGTGTAGATATGATCCGCCGTGAGCACGCTCTATTTTATTTTGAAAATTAAAGGAGAATTCTGGTCAATTTCAAAATATAGGTCTGTTGTTTGTAAATGTGTGGTGCTGTCAGTAGAGAGAAAAATTAAACCAATCGGTGCTGACTACACTGTGTTATCTTTCTGCTAGCGTTAGCACCCAACTGGCTTAAACAGGGCAAGATTTAAATGGGTTTTTAGCCTCTAAATATGTTAAAAACATCATTAAAAGTGCCCCCCCCATGCGCAGTGATTCCTTCTGGTGGAACAGAGTGAATCTGACTGCTGTAGATGTGACAGAAAAGCATAAAGGTTGTGCTAATTCAGCTGTGTTTAGTTCCTGTGTTGATACTGCAAGGAGTGCTTCGGGACTGTCTACAAACTACAACACAGAAAAGAGATAAAACATATTTAAAAAAATAAGCATATGCTTATTTTTTTAAAGTAAGTGCTGTAGTACAACTAGCAGGAGACAAGTTATAATTGAGGTAAGTTTGGAGACACTACCTCATTTAAAATCATTAAATTGATAGCCTAAATATTTTAGTTTGTATCTCTTTTCTGTGTTGTAGTTTGTTGACGGGCCCTAATTTTTCTATCTGCCTCTCAACATGGGAACCAAACACAGTAAAAGTAAAAAGAACAATCACCTGTTTATTCAGCTAGTATCTACCTTCCACTCCAAGCACTCCTGCGATTAAACTCCATGTCTTCTCTTTTCTGTTGTTAAGGATGCATGATGTCTATTATGTTTTTCCACCTTCAAGATGAATTTCTCATTATCCGTGGTGTTGAAGAGGAGGCATAAACATTATTGAGGTGTTTTGGTAAATCTCGTTGTTTCACTTCCTGCCCGGCTCTGTGAACGCCCCGTGGCTCGCGTGACAACAGACCTGGCGCATATATCTTTAGCAGAGAGCCGCTTCACGCACGCTTCTGGGACTCGGCGTGATGCGGCTGGTGGATTGTCAAGCATTGACTTGAATGGCAGGGATTGTCACGCGCATCGCAGACGCGCCCAGTGGAATATAGGGGTTACTGTATGTCTCAGGAAACATCAGAGGCAAGATATTTCAGTTGTGCAATTTCTGAATCCTGATGTATTTTTAAAAAGCAACAGTAAGACAGCAGCCCCAGCAGGCTGTTTAGGCCTGTGTGTAGTACTCTGAAGTGACAGTGAGAGTGGTAGTCACTCAGAGCAGCAGACAGTAATGGCATTGTGGGCCTTATAATTACATGTTTTCACATTTAGAAAAGTGTTTTGCACCCATTGAATTGAACCACTTAAACCTCTCCTGCACGCATGTGCTCCTGCATAAGGACTCATTTGTAGTGCTGACTGAAAGCTGTTTCTAATAAAAAAAGCAGCCAGTAAAAGTCACTATACAACATCAAGGGGCTTGATCTTTGTTTTTGCTGTGGCATTAATTGCCTCTCATACAATCTGCTAACAGCAGGCAGCTGCTAAGAATATTTGATTACTATGTTAACTATTAAATTCATCTGCGACTATTTTGGTAATCGGTTTGAGTCATTTTTTATGAAAAAATAAATACAAATTCGCTGATTGCAGTTTGTTAAATGTGAATATGTTCTAGTTTCTTCCTCCTCTGTGACAGTAAACTGAATATTTTTGAGTTGTGGACGAAACATCTTGGGTTTTGTAACACTGTTCCACATTTTTCACTGTTTGACATTTGACAGACCAAACAACCAACCAATTAATAGAGCAAACAATTGGAAGATAAATCAACGATGAAAATGACAGGTTCTTGCAGCCCTAGAGCCAGGTAACATCCACCAGGACTTCACTTAACCCTCCTGCTGTCCTTGGGTCAAATTTGACCCCTTTAAAAAATGTCTATATCTGAAATATGGCATTCTTTCCAACCAAATGGATTGGATTCCATACAACGCTCTTTGCAAATACAATTGATCTCGTCCATTCCTGACTAAACTCATCTGTACGTTCCTCTGATCTTAACTATTAGTCAAAATAATTCATAATTTCTGCTTTATTAAGTCAAATATTAGGTATAATTCTATATAAATGAGGGTTATTGATCATGGATTCCAAAAAGTAGTGTAAAACTAGTGGTAGTAAGGTGGTGTTAGTGAAAACTAGAAAAAAAAGTCTGAAAAAGGGACACATTTTTGTCCTTTTTTGACACAACACAAGGGTTAACTGCAACAAAGACACAGATAAATCATCTACACTTATTACCTGAACCAAGTCAAGCACTAAAAATTAGCCTATGATTCAGCTATAATGGACAAAGGTGTAGTCTATGTCACTAACCTGCCAAATACTCAACATTGGTGGAATGTAACTAAGTACATTTGCTCAAGTACGGTAGGCCTACTTAAGTAAAAATGTTAAGCTACTTGTACTTTACTCTTACTTTTTACATTTCCTTTTATCCCACTTTCTACTTCTACTCTGCTACATTTCAGAGAGAAATATTGTTCTTTTTACTACATTCATCTGACAGCTTTAGTTACTTTACTAATTAAGATTTTTGCACATAAAACACATGTAGTTTATAAAATATGATGTGCAGCAGAAATGATAGCCAATTAAACACTTAGTTGTATGACAGAACTGGATTTTTCTGCATTGACTACTTTTATTACTTTAAGTACATTTTCCTGACGATACTTAAGTAACATTTTCAATGCAGGACATTTACTTGTAACAGAGTATTTTTACAGTGTGGTATTAGTACCTTTACTAATTAAGTAAAGGATCGGGATACTTCTTCCACCACTAATCCTAAAGGCACGTGGCAGATGTCATTCCATTTACCAACTTACTTGAATCTCCCTTGGCAATGCTGGCACTGGTCCCCGACCCACCCGTGGTCACACACGCACGTCCCGTTGATGCACTTCCCTGAAAAACAGTTTTTATCACAAGACTTGGACACCGAGGACGCTTCCGTGTGAAGCACGAGATGAAGCATGACAAAAACTCCAAGGTATGTTGTCAGGACGTCCCGCCGCGCGCTGCTTTTGGGCGCTTTTTTCCAGGTGCATAGATGTATCCCTCCAGCATCATCCATGATGGACGCGAAGTGTCTTTCTCTTTTTTTCGTTTTAAAGAGGCTGCAGCCCGGGACCAGAACACGAGCTGTCACCCTTCACTCTGTGTGGTAATGTGTTGTCATCAGCGGTGGTGTAGCCTAGATATATAAAGTACCCTACCTGTGACGCCAGTGGGTAAAAGGCCCAGGAAAACAACAATTACGCACTATCCGAACATGCTGAGCGATGTGGAGCAAAGCTGCGGGGCAGAAGATATATAAAAAAAACTTTTGGGAAAACATGCAGTTCCGACCTTAAAAAAAACAATGTAAACGCAATTCCAATCGGACCCATCCGTTTCTGAGCAACACCAACATGGGAAGCGCTGTTACGCGCTGGGCGGCGCGTCCCCCACAGGTCTTCCAGATAACTTCCACTGTGTGGGCAAGGTTCCGATGTAAACACCCTGACCGGATGATTGCTGCCTCCGCCTCAAAGACTGTAATCCCCCTGGAGATGAAATGAAAAAACCAACGGAGCTCCGAATGATGTGCTCTCTTGCTGGCTGTGCTCCCAGACAAAGACCTCCCCTCTCTGCTCTAGTATCACAGGATGCGACAGTGGCAGCAGCTCTGCCGGAGCGCCGCTTCTCTGTCTTTCTCTGTCTCTCTGTGCTCTGTCTGCTACCGCTGTCCGGTCCACAGCTGATTTGTGACGGGGGAGAGGGGGGGGGGGCGACTCCTGCACAAAGCCCCGAGCATGAGCAGTACGGCCACGCGGTTAAAGGGGCAGTGCCATTTAAACGGCAGAAGCGTGCGGAAGGCACGCACTGACACTGTGCAGAGACAAAGCCACTGTGACATTCGTCTGCTGCACACTGTCTTAGTACGTTTTCCTACAGTATAGGCAGGTCACACTTGATGCATTTACCAGATGTTTAAGACTCACAATAGAAGAAGAAATAAGTATTAATGGAGGAGTTAGCTTATATTATTTAGCAGACAATTTAAAAAGGAATGCAACAGGAGCTATAGGATAGATAGATAGATAGATAGATAGATAGATAGATAGATAGATAGATAGATAGATAGATAGATAGATAGATAGATAGATAGATAGATAGATAGATGGATAGATGGATGGATGGATGGTGGGTGGGTGGATGGATATATATTATGTTGTGAATGTTCCATTCTGTAAAACAATCTGAACAAAGACTCTCTTGTGTATTTTAATTGCTATCATAAATTTGAATCATAAATTGTAACACTGTTTTTCTTCCTGAGGATTTATCTGTGTGAACCTACCTTGAACCAATCCTCCTTTCCTTTGGAGGCTATTTCTTATCTATCTACTCTCTTGTCAGCTAAGTGAATGCAACAATTGTGAGAACATGCATATACCCTTGTGTGTCTCATTAAACCTTCAGAACATTGTGAACTGAACCGTGTTAGTGTCGCTTTGTTCTCCAAGATCACGTAATTGATTTCAGAATCAACTCACAGAAGTCACAAAACAATGGGATCGAATTGTTTCCTAAAAGGTAGATAGATAGATAGATAGATAGATAGATAGATAGATAGATAGATAGATAGATAGATAGATAGATAGATAGATAGATAGATAGATAGATATTGATCCCAATCAAATGGGAAATTACAATGTTACAGCAGCAATAGATAGATAGATAGATAGATAGATAGATAGATAGATAGATAGATAGATAGATAGATAGATAGATTGATTGATTGATTGATTGATTGATTGATTGATAACCTTAACCCAAATCATTTCCCATTCTTTTACATGTATCCTATTCTCTGAAATTCACAACATTATGAAGATGTTGCATGTTTTTGTGAGACAAATTGTCTTTATCAACAATTTAACAAAATAAAAGTAAAGTCGTCTGCAAACAAATGCTGTTCATTTGCACTATATGTCAATTGGGAATTGTGGATGGATGGATGGATGGATGATAGATAGATAGATAGATAGATAGATAGATAGATAGATAGATAGATAGATAGATAGATAGATAGATAGATACATTGTCTTTATCAACAATTTAACAAAATAAAAAGTAAAGTCGTCTGCAAACAAGTGCTGTTCATTTGCTCATTTGCACTATATTTCAAATGGGAATTGTTTGATGCATTTGATGCAAAACAGAAAAAAGAATCTGCTCAAAAGCACTTCAGCAAGCCGCACGCATGGCATTCCTTTAGCCAACAGTCTTACCTGAAGCAATAGTCTGGTCCATTTTCTGGTTATTAAAGAAATCCTCAAGTAAATAACCGTTCCTAATTTTTCTGGGTGCAGCACATTGCTCAAATTGTATTTATGTATTCATCGCCAGCCAGACATAGTAAAAAGATACGTTTGCAGTGACTGCTGGTGTCTGGTCCATTCATCACTCCGTGATCAGTAGCTATGTTTCCATCCACTTGTCAATCAGATTATCTGAAGTTTCGCTAAAAACATTCATGCGAATCAAGCCGGTGAAAGTGTGTTTCCATCCAACAGTAAGTGGAATCGATTTGAGACGTTTGAAGGTGTTTCCATTCATTTTCGCCCTGAATCGCACAACATTCAAGCAAAGATTTGCCAAAATGGATCGCGCCATTTTCCTAAAAATGATTCATATTACACAAGTTGTAATAGTGCTCATGTGCCAACTGATAGCAACATATCAAGCTATAATAAGACAACAACGGCACTTTCAAAACGTCGCTATGACGATGCAGATGCATGTTATGGCATTTCTAAAGGCAGTTACACACAGGGTGCGTGACGAATAAGCATATGTGAATATTTCACATCAAACTATTCACTCTGGCAGCGAATTTGCGACAGTTTTCAATAAATGTTTTCGGATATTCGTGCCAGCTTATCTGGTAAATTCATTATTTATTTGGCAAATAGCGTTTCCTTCAGCGTTTATCACATAAGCCGTTTACCGATTAAGAGAAAATCCGATGAGATGGAATGTACTAACTTTGTGTCGATATTCATGAAATTCAATTGTGTTTTACTTTTTCCATGGGGCGTTTTTCACTTAATATTACTTAATTTGTAAAGAAAAATTGAAAAAGGTGTGGATGGAAGCATGTCTAGTGATTACAGAGAACAATGTCTTGAGTTGGGAAACACAGTAATTCCATTCAAAACGAACCTCTCTTTTCCTGGTTGCCTGGATGCAATCCAGCTGATTCAGGGACAGATATGACAGGGACATTACATTCAAACCAGACTGACACAGCAGAGGCCTAATTCCCCAAACTGTCTTCCTGATTTATAACTTTATCTCACTCTGAAGGCTTAAAAAACTCAGATATTCTTCCGAGCCAAGCGGTGCCTTTGGAAAAACAAAGCCAAGATTTGCATCTGTGTTCCCCCGAGGGCACACAAAAACATCCAGCGAGCCAGAAAGACGGTAATCCACAAACCAAAAGATAGACTCGTCTCAGGCAAGATATTTCTCTGCTGCAGTGTGATGCAGAGAATCATGAGGTTTCAACTTCAGATATTGATTGAAACAGTCACATATCTGAGCTCTTCTGTATCACAAGGTGAATATGAACGTATATATAGCTGCATCATTGAGCATATTGAATCCATTGACACATTTCTTTGTCGCATCACTGTTGATTTTTTTGAAACTCAACACAGCTGTGTTCACAGTTAAGTTTCGAAAACAGCAATCCACGGGTAGGAGGACATTTTGGGGATTTTGATAACGGATTGTGTCAATGCTATTTAGTGCTACAACAAAAGCAAAGGAACATTTGTCAATTTCATTTTAGGGTTAAATAAAGGCTACGGTTTCGGATAATGTTTCATTTGAGCTGCCTATTCATTTGATTCTTTTTTAGTTCCTTGTATGACATGTTTAACATTTATTTACCCTTCATTTAGGTGTTTTATGTCACTTTTCTGTCTGTGTTCTTGCTAATACAGTTTTGTTGTGGGAACGTATTTTTGTAGGATGCAGGGTTGTTCCATGAGGTGTTTTTTTTGTCCCTTTTTGGACAATTTGTTTGACGTTGTTGTCCCCTTTCTAGAGGTTTATTTCATTTTTGTTGCTTAGTTCAGAGTTTTTGTCACCTTTTTGAGGTTGTTTTTTTTCCTGAAGTTTTTGGCACTTTTTTCTGATATTTGTTGCCTTTTGACGTGTCAACGTCGTTTTTTTTGTGTTCCGGGACCTCCCTAGATAGTTGGAGATCTCAACCCCCCCACAGATGAATCCAAAGTTACACCCTTGGGTCCTCAAGATCTGCAGTTTCTGTTACATACATTAAGAGTAAATGACCACATTTCATTTTCCATGAATAAATATGAATTTTCTGTAAGATTAGGCCCGAAAAAATAGTTTATTTGATGTTGCCATGTAGCCCTAAATATTCAGCAATTTATGGCATTATTCAACTACATGGTACCAGCTCGACTCGCCTCGACTCTAGCCACCTTTTTGCTCTTCCATTATGATAAAAAGTCCCTGGTTCCTGCTAACAGGTACTTTCTTTAGTTTCACCTCTGTCGAGGTACCAAGCGAGCTGAGGCGATACCAAAAGGTGACGTGAAAACCTGCTGACTGCTGATTGGTCAGAGAGAATTGTCACTAATAACTGCGTCATCATTGCTAGCGACAGACGAGGGGGTCCTGAACAATCCCGCCATGTTTAAATAGTTTAGCCAGCAGTGTTTTTGTTGCTGCCTCCAGCTTCTTTTGAAACTAATTTGTCTTCTGGCAAACATCCCCACACCGAGAATCGAAAACACACACCTTCGATGTTCTGTGTGTGTGTCGCGTTAGGTCACAACAGTTTCCTGCGGCGTCGCTGTGACGACCAGCCACGCCGCCTTACACTTGAGGCAGTGCTACATCTGAAATGGAAAATGTAGGATGGGGCACCGCGGTCGAGTTGAGTCAAGCAGAGTAGAGCTGGTACCAGCAGTGGGTAAGCGCCAGTAGTCTATATCCACGACGTTGCTCTGGTGCCGCAGGAAATTCCGCCGGATGCATGTTCGTTTCCTTCTGCTGTTTTTGTGTTGCCGTTCTAAACTAGGGTGGATTCATGAGGACTATGGTTAACTGCTACTCAGATCTCTGCAGGGTAAATCCAGACCTGTAACTAGACTATCCAATCAGAGTTTTCTGTTGCACGACGAACGCTCCATGCAGAGATTAGCGTTCCCTTGACGATTGTGATTGGTTTAAAGAAACGTCAATAAACCAGAGCACGTTTTTCTCCCATCCCAGGATGCTGTGTGGACTAGCCTGACCCTCCTCCGCTCCGCAGAGTATGGATGGTCTGGCACAGCGAGACCAGGCCTTAACCGAAAGATGAAGAGTTGAGGTCTGGTTGCATTAAGACAACTGAAACTCTCTCAGTGAAGATTAGAAAAATCCAGCGGTGGAAGAAGTATTCAGATCCTTTACATAACTAATGCCACACTGTAAAAATGCTCTGTTACAAGTAAAAGTCCTGCATTGAAAATGTTAGTTAAGTAAAGGTATGTACGTATTCATCAGGAAAATGCAGTTAAAGTATTAAAAGTAAAAGTACTCAATGCAGAAAAATTCTCCCATATTATAAACTGGAAACGCTCAAAACAGTTCTTCCAATCAACTAAGTGTGTAACGGTCTGCTCATTTCAGCTGCACTTGAATGCCGTTATATTATTGGGTAGTTTAATTTATAATGAAACATGGTATTTCATAAACTACATGTGTTTTGTATGCAAAAATAAAAATGTGTAGAGTAATTAGTAACTAAAGCTGTCAGATGAATGTAATGGAGTAAAAAGTACAATATTTGTCTCTGAAATGTAGCACAGTAGAAGTAGAAAGTGACATGAAAAGTAAAAGTAAAGTCTGAGTACCTCAAATTTGTACTTAATTACAGTACTTGAGTTCATTTAAACAGTGACTGTTAGTAACAGCACTGGGTTAGGGTTAGGGTTAGGGTTAGGGGTTAGGGTTAGGGTTAGGGTTAGGGTTAGGGTTAGGGTTAGGGGTTAGGGTTAGGGTTAGGGTTAGGGTTAGGGTTAGGGGTTAGGGTTAACCAAACAAGCCTACAGTGTATGGTGCATGTCAAAGTCACTTTCTCTGAGAGAAACCGCCTGGTTTACGGGAAAAAAAAGAGGCTTTTGGAGGAAAAGATAAATGAATGCATCATGCATGGCCACAGTGACTGCTGGGACTCAGTGTGTTCAGCAAATCAGGCAGTGTGTCTCACAGCAAGAAAAGATCCATCTTCATCTGCTAAATACGATCAAGACTGATTTTATTTCCATGGCTTTGTTCCTTCATACACGCCACATTATTCTACTACATTTAAATATTTGATATAAGCCATACAGCCATATAAATTAATTTATTTTCCACATTTCCTGCCTTCCACTACACTTTTATATCAAATTGAGCTTTCTAATCCTACAGTCACATTAGCTACAAAAGACAGCAACAGGCACTCGCTTGATGGGCGTTTCTGGGAGTGCATAGCCTACTCCTGGTTGCTTGGCAACAGTAAACAGAAATTCTCTGGTGACGCTTCTGTATCAATAGTAGCATGCTGTTATTTAGTATCTGCAAGAGGTCTCACAAGTCACTGCAGAGGTATTAAGTCACAAGAACAACTGTCTCTACAGCACCTGACTACTGGTTCCACTTATTATTCCACTTATTTAGTATTATTCATCATTCTCATTCTCATATCTTATTTATCTTTTACTATTTATTCATCATTCCCATTCTCATATCTCACTTATTATTTATTATTTACTATTACTCATCATTCCCATTCTCACATCTCTCTTATTTGTTATTTATTCATCATTCTATTTCCTATTTCAGATCTGTCCATAATGTTCATACTCAACATATAATAACATACGATTTATCCCAGTATCCTTGCTCTATGCTCCATATTTAAATAATTTTTATTGAACTCTTCGTTCACTCATACTTCTATATTGTTCTGTTTAGAGTATGTATATATTGTGTATATATTAGTGTGTATATTTTTGTTTTGGTTGTTTTGTATGTGTAAGCACAGTGTGAGCAACAATGCTCCAAAGAAAAATTCCTCGTATGTGTCCTCATACCTGGCAATAAAGCTGATTTTGATTCTGATTCTGACAATGTTTTTGGATCTAAAAGTATTTATTTCTCGATAAAATGCCAAACATATCAGATATATATAGAGATACAACATCCTGAAGAGTTTGGCCATCTTGAATGATTTTCTTCGACTTGAGCAACCAACGTACATACGTCACGCTGCCTTCACTCCGATTGGCAGTGGCTTTGTCATATCGCTCAGCATTTGCATAAAATAGACTTCATGTCTATTTTGGCCCCGCCTTGCTCGTGGCAGCGGCAAGCTCGTCGCTTGTCTCTGGAAAACCGCCACTCCCATTGAAAATGAACAGCAGCCTGCCCTTTTTCTCGCTGTCTCTTGTAGCTAATGTGACTGAGGGACCAATCACTGTGTACACGTTCATATGTGAAGCCATCCAAATGGATGTCAGTCACTGTGTCATTTGCTGCTTTCCCCTAGGGCTGGATGACACGGACAAAATCAAATATCACAATATGTTTTGACTGAATGCCTTGAAATTGATATTGTAGGGTTGACATTTGATGCTTTCACCAAATATTTACACAATGGGATTTTTGATAAATAATAATAACTTTTGATAAATAATCCTCAGTAACGTGGATTTAATGACTAAGTGGGTAAAGGCAAATAGCTAGAACAGTCTGGTAAGTTCGGAAAATGACATCACTTTAACCCTTGTGTTTTTTTTTTCAACATTATCGCTTTTTCCCCCACATTTTTGTCATTTTTTCAATGTTTTTTTTCCAAAGTTTTTGGATATTTTTAATGTTGACATTTTCAGTGCTCATTTCAAATTAACCCAAGGACAACATGAGGGTTAAAACCAGGAAACTAAAAAAAAAAGTCAGCATTATGTGGCGACGATAGTTGAAGTTTTAGCCATCGAAAACAGAGGGTAAGGGTTAGTTAATGAGAAAGTTAGCTCGAGGGCTTCCCCCACTTTGTCCGACGGCTGGGTGGTTGAACTGGGAAGCCAAAGGCAAGAGCATGGGCATTATGCCCCCCCATCACCCGGACCACCTCCCTACGCAACCACCCGCGTTCTTATAAAGCAGCAGTCAATGTTGTAGGACAGTTGTGACACTTTTTGCAATTTTTAGCAATACATCAAAAACCATTTAGACTGGAATAACCAATTTGTTATATTATGAACTTCAATCTTTCAGCTGCTGAAACAATGTCTTTAAGTGGTTTATGAGATATGATCAGGTTGCAAAAATTGATTTTAATACAGTCTCTCCATGTGTCAGGGACAGTTGTAACATGTCTAAAATATACATAAGGAATCAATCATATACTTAAAATGGAAAATATAATTTACCAGTCACGTTATTGTGACTATTCTTTCATGTTTTTAAGTAATGATTGCCTTTTTGTCATACTACAGGACAGGAAAGAGGTGAAGCCGTCAAATTATAATGCAAGAAAAAGATTTAATGGGTAGAACACCTCAAAAAACTATAAACATGAACTCAAACAGAGAGAAAGGGGGTGGGGAGGCCAAAGAGCTTGAAGCATTTTACTTTTCATTTGCACATTAAAGGAAACTATGCAGTTTTTGGTAATACTAGGATAGTATAACCAACCGTGTTTTCATCTCATGTGAGCTAGCTTGACTTCTAGTTTGAAACTTGTTAGTCATTTCTACATTTAGCTTACAAAACATGAACATTTGGTTTAATAACAGCATCCAAAAAAGTACATCAGAAAGAAAAAAACATTTTTTATCTCAAAAACAACTTTCTGTAGATGAGGAAGTTTCAAATGTGGCTCCCATTTTCGCGAGAATGGAGGGAAACTAACTAAGCATGAGCACAGTGAGTGTCATTACTCTAAGATGTTTCTCATTGGAGGAATTTAAGGTGCTACAACCGTCCCGTTACAACCAAGGGCGTCAGCCTCTCCTCTCTAAGAGTAGCTCTCATGGCGCCATTTTAATGCTATGAAGCCATCACTCGCCATTAGCATCCCATTGACTGCTATTCATTTTGATGTCACTTTGACAGTGAATAACTTTACATCTGAAGCATTTCAAGACTCTATCCATTATTTATTTATAAAGAAACACAACAATGTTTAAAAGGCTCCGTTACCTTGTAGCTCACGTTATGGCTTCGTAGCAGACGTTTTTAAAAAATAGGCTAACGATTGTGTCATAACCACGCAACTTACCGTCGCATAGTCAAGAAATCACTGTATTGTCAGGAGAAGCTTAGGTTTTAGGTTTAGGTTTAATTACTTTAACTAGCATGTTAGTTAGCAGTAATTAGCCTGTGCCTATGTTAATGTTTACTAGCATGTTAGTTAGCAATATTTAGCCTGTGCCTATGTTAATGTTAACTAGCATGTTAGTTAGCAGTATTTAGCCTGTGCCTATGTTAATGTTAACTAGCATGTTAGTTAGCAATAATTAGCCTGTGCCTATGTTAATGTTAACTAGCATGTTAGTTAGCAATATTTAGCCTGCGCCTATGTTAATGTTAACTAGCATGTTAGTTAGCAATAATTAGCCTGTGCCTATGTTAATGTTAACTAGCATGTTAGTTAGCAATATTTAGCCTGCGCCTATGTTAATGTTAACTAGCATGTTAGTTAGCAGTAATTAGCCTGTGTCTATGTTAATGTTAACTAGCATGTTAGTTAGCAATATTTAGCCTGTGCCTATGTTAATGTTAACTAGCATGTTAGTTAGCAGTAATTAGCCTGTGTCTATGTTAATGTTAACTAGCATGTTAGTTAGCAATAATTAGCCTGTGCCTATGTTAATGTTAACTAGCATGTTAGTTAGCAATAATTAGCCTATGTCTATGTTAATGTTAACTAGCATGTTAGTTAGCAGTAATTAGCCTGTGCCTATGTTAATGTTAACTAGCATGTTAGTTAGCAGTAATTAGCCTGTGTCTATGTTAATGTTAACTAGCATGTTAGTTAGCAGTAATTAGCCTGTGTCTATGTTAATGTTAACTAGCATGTTAGTTAGCAGTAATTAGCCTGTGTCTATGTTATCTCCTAACATACACCTACGCTCTTGGGAATGATTGAGATTTCTCTTGCACAGCTACCAGAAGACTTACAGCTTTCAGACAGGTTGCTACGTCACATCTACGTCTTCCAGCTCAGTTGGAGGCTGCGCAGTAACGCTCAGCATCACCGGGAAAGAGCTCCTAATAGACTCCACTGGTCTCCGTCCAGAGCAACGGGACCTGATGGTCCATTTCTTTAACGGTCTATGGTTCCAACTGTCCCTGGTTTCCCTGCTTATCTTTTCAAAACTTTTCAAACGTATAGCTCATGAGAACACAACGTTTAACGTTAGACAACCAATCACCAGCTATATTAGATCTTGGTAGACGCACGCTGCTTGCTTATTGGCTCAAAGACGCTGATGAGATTTACTCCTTGGGGATTGAAATTGGATATTGAATGTCGAGGCATTTTTCCAAAACTTAAGAGGCAATTTGGTTGGTGCCTAAAAAAGTATTGAATTCGGTACCCAGCCCTAGTCTCATATCAATATATCGATATATTGCCCAGCCCTGTTTTTCTGCACACTTTTTGAATCACATCAAGCTTACCAAATCACTCGTGTTGACTCTTCTCTTTGATTTAGATTCTCAGTTATCAGATTAAAGCAGGTATTCTGGCAGCCAGCCACTTCTTGAGGAAACAGCTGGTTTATTGCAGGCTGACATTTTTCCTTTCTACACCCCTCCTGGGACACACAGCACCACACCTTGCTGCTGCTGATATACAGTAGGCTACACTTTTTTCTTTGCCCTAATTTCCTGGCTCTTTTGCCAGCAACGAGACCATCTGCCTTGCCTCTAAATTAGGGAGGGTATTTATCAAATGTCTTGAGACAGGAATACTGATCTGGGTTCTGCTTTGCCATCGCAAGTATAAAGATAAATGTCAAGGACATGGAGATATGCATGTTTCCTCCACATCATTTTTCATTTACTAATGCTGGTGGCTTATGAAGTAGGAAATCAATTGTTTGTAAGAGTTTGGTGTCAAAAGTGTTGGAATAATGACACACCGGCAGCGAGACTGTCTGTTCTGTTATTTACATAAATACATCTTTGGAGTGTCTGACTGAATATATGTGAATAAATGCCATCACTCCTGTCTATTTCCAGTTTGAAAGGCCTGGTGGCAAGGGCGTAACTTTAGCTTCAACATTGGAGGGGTTGAGATTGTGTAATGAAAAAAACCCAACAAAAACAGTGAATAAACTGGTGGACACAAGCTGCCGTCTGTCTCTGTACACAAATCTACAAGTTGGATGCTCCAGAGGACAAACTGTGGTATTAAAACCTTGCTGTTAGCCTGTGGGAAATTGGTTTGGCTTGTTGTTATTCCAGCTGCTTGAGTTAAATTCTATTATAGATCACTCCCCCCCCCCCACCCCCACCCCCGAGGGCCAAAGTAGGAATATCGATTGGCTTACACAAAGAAACCCAGTGTGAGGAAAATGAAAAAAAGAGGGGTGGGGGGGGAACTAATATTGATTTTTGACAGCTTATTTATAATTAAATTGTGGAATAAATAATTGCACCGGAGGGCCGTGGATGAAGGAGCATTATGAGGATATGCAGGATACAAAGCAGCTACATACAATGTCATTGGTTTTCTGCTCATCACCTTTCTATCCATGCTCATATTAATATCTCCCACTGCCAGCTGTGTGGTGTTTAATAGAGCAGATGTGCCATGTAACTTACGTGTAGGGACTGCATATTGTGGGGGATCATAGAATAGAATAGAATAGAATAGAAAGCCTTTATTATCATTGTACACAAGTGCAGTACCTGTGCAATGAGACTGAAGCAAAACCTTTACAGTGTCAACACGAAATATAATATATCATGGACATTTTAACAAGACAAGTAAAAAGAACGCACACACACACACACACACACACATACACACACACACACACACACACACAAACACACACGTAGAGTGAGTGCATGTACAGAGTCAGTGAATGGCATAGAGAGGAGAAAAAAATAGGCTTTGGGAAAAGATTACATTTTTAACTGTTTGGCGGCACCTGTTGTTTGAAAGCTGCTAATGCAACTAAAAAAAAAAGACCAGTCTATGGTTTTATTCACAAAAACAAAATTGGAGTAAAACATGGTGGTTGTTGTTTGAAAGTTCAATGTTGACCTAAGAAAAAAAAAAAGTACATTTTTGGCTTTTGGCATCTTCTTGCTGCCTTTATTAACAGATGACGTTTACTCGAAATTAGGAGGATTTACTGACCTACAAGCTCTATCCTTTAATAGAGTTTTCCACAAAATTAATCTAAAAGCTCAGAAAAGCATAAAAATAAATAAGGAAACAATTCCTGTGAATGGACCCGATTCATTTATTTGTCATATGTAATTGTTGGTTCAAACAAATGGCATTATATGCTGGTTCTATACACACTAAAAGAACTGATACATAACTGTTAATTAAGCAGAATATGTATGATATATATATATATATATATATATATATATATTTATATATTTTGGAATTGGACCTATTCATTGTTCTGTTGTATTTATTAGTAAAAATATATTTGTTTAATTTATGTTTTGCTTAAATCATACAGCTACATAAATGTGTTTATACCATTAGTATTTTATTTTGGTTATTTTTAGTATCAGTATATTGAGTATCCTTCAGGGCCTTCTGGGCCTCCAGCCCCAAACGTTTTCCTGAATCCCTGAATCTTTTTAGGTTTTTAAAATCCCGTTAACTATTCTATGCCATAATAATTCATCCTCCACTTCTGTCTTCCCTCATGCCTGTGCAGACCATACCATTCTCCATCCATCCACCAGATGCCCTCAGACTTTTCTTCATCTGCCCTGCAGTAACCCCTTTCTGTCCAATCCCCCGCCCACTCACTCACCTTCTTCCCATTTCCCCAAAACAGCTTGCATCGCTCAAGCTTTTCGAGCATCTGAGCCCTTTACCCTGTAAACCAGCCTGCCTAGATCCACATTACCCTCCTCCGCCTAACCCTTTATGGATAGGTTGGCCTAGTTTTGACCCTTACCTTCCATGTGACTCCACTAAGCATGTATCTTCTCAAGTTTAATCACTGAACCGACATAAAAAATGATATTATATTATACATATTTTATTTTGTTATATAAACTACGTATGTAGTTATTAAAATGTATTCTACACTTATACATGTACATTCTTTTAATTCCTCTAAGTGTATATATTTCCATAGTTGTTCTATTAACAACATTATTATTATATTAGTATAGTTCTTGTATTTTCAGTGCGCATGCACGACCCCAGGCACATTCGACTAATTTGCTGTTAAAATAACTATGAAATGCTGCGTTATTGACTTTAGACCAGGTTTTTGTTGGTCAATGGCACCTGGGCCCGTAAGACCAGTACGCCCATGGGCGCACAGATGGGCTCAGGTCTTAAACTAGCAAAGACACTAAAGTGCTGAACACAAATGTAATTTCTCAAAAAAAAGAAAGGTATCCTTTGTTTTTATTGAGAGTTTTAGGAACAATAAAGTGTCTCTTTTGGATTTCGCTCCCTCCTGTTGGGAACTTCCTCTTTGATTCACAAAAAAAATAATTTCCCCTTCATTCCTGCATCCACTCAAAGTGGGAAAAAAATGTCAAGCTTCAGAAGTTATTTTCCTGCAGCCACGGGGATGTTGCTGTCCTGTTGTGACCATAGTTCCAGTTGTGATGATGACTACAGTATGGCCGTGTTCACTGTTGCCAAGCCGTGTTCGTTGATCTGAAACAAGCTGAGTGAGAGGGAAGGGAGGCCAGAACGTGGCAGATGTCCCGGGGATTTTCCCCGGCCTGCGAATGATTCTAGCTGCAGAGCTCAGGACACGTTGGCTGATGTGTTTGATTAGAAAGCAACAAACGTGTAAAGAGTACATATTCTACTTAACCCTTCTGTTGTCCTCGGGTCAAATTTGACCCATTTTCAAAGTTTCTGTATCAGAAATATAGGTTACTTAAAACCAAATTGCCTCTGAAATAACATGGATGGTTCCATATAACGCTTTTTGCAAGTAAAGTGAAGGATCAGATCATTGCTCTCATTGAATTATGGGGTTTTATTCAACTTTATACAATTTTAAAAGAAAATTCAAATGTTTTCCTGATTAAACGTTGACATGTACCAGTCTGTGATCCACTTCACATCCTCTGGTCATTAGTCAAATTATTTCATAATTTGTGCTTTTGTTTTTTATTCAGAAAGTAGGTATAAGTTAATATTAATGAGGTTTATTGATCATGAATTCCAGAAATAAGTGTAACATTAGTGGTAATAGGTTGAAATGAAGTTAGTAAAATATATACTAAAACATAGGGAGGAAAACTCATTTAAATATGCAATAATTAAGCTCTGGGGAAGACCCAGGACTAGGTGGAGAGATTATATCTCCAACCTGGCCTGGGAACGCCTCGGGATCCCCCAGTCGGAGCTAGTTGATGTGGCCCGGGAAAGGGAAGTTTGGGGTCCCCTGCTGGAGCTGCTGCCCCCGCGACCCGATACCGGATAAGCGGATGAAGATGGATGGATAATTAAGCTCATTGTATATATGATGGAAAAGTGGCATTAGAATGTGCCAGAGGCCACCAAATTTGGCCAAAACCTTCTCCTGGGAGGCATGCCGCCGGACCCCCTTACACTAGGTAAATGTTAGCAGGTCTCCTATTGAGGCAAGATGCAGCAGTAAAACAGTATGGAGCAGTTTGTGGAAATGTCTGTTTCCATTAATCATGAATTAAATGTAGGCTAGTCGGAATCTGTGATTTGGAGAGACAAATAGGAGAAGCTCTTTTAATAAAAATCATCCATCTGAACTTTCACCAAACTTCCACTAGATAGTAGGAAATGCCCAGCTGCTTTCTTTTCTTTTTCAATGTTTTAATTTACTACCACATTCCTGAAATTCTTGCTTTTATGTGTTCTCTTCCCGTAGTTTAAATTGAGAACATCCAAATTATCTGGAGGGTGATTCATTTCTCTCAAAGGAAACATTCAAACTCTACAGTTGGCCTCAAAGCCTCATTCTGATGCTACAGTTTGAGCGTTGTAGCGAGTCCTTCTCACAGTTTGATTTGCATACCACAGGTGTAACTATTACTGTATGTTATTAGTTCCCCCTGTGCTTTCCTTGCTCTGACAAATCATGTATCTTCTGTGGCAATACGCCGTTCTGCTTGCTATTATTCTATAGCTATGATCAGAAAAAATAAGTCCCCCTTAAATGTGATATATGTTGCTGCGGAGGCTCCACGCAGATCTTTCGCTGTAGCCTACCTAAGTGGCCTGCAGTTTATAATGCGTTGGTGTGTGCGTCAATCTCAGCAAGGCCGGCACGTGTGTGTGTGTGTGTATGTGGTAGAGTGAGGGAGAGAGTGACGGCAATTAGCTTCGGAGCGATTAGTGACTCTAGAGACATAGTGAGGGAAACAAAGTGTCTCTCCTTTTCTTTCTGACCACGTTGTGACGTATGTAGGATGAAAAGTTAACCCTCTCCTTGATTTCATGTTCTTTATGGAGAAGGAGAACCAGGAAATGAGTCGGGGGGGGCAACACTACCAAGCCATGGCCGAGCGATGTAGTTACATTTTTCGTGAGGTGCATGTCAGGCTACAGCGTAGGTCCTGGCGTGGGTTCTTGTCTTCACGTACCTATGTACGTAGCCACGGCGTAGATTTTACGCAGAAGCATAAATCACGCTTTAAGAAGACGCTGTAGAGTATCTGCAGCAAGAACATTTACAAAAAAGTCTTTTATACTAAAGGCCATAGCGTGTCCATTATTGTCTGTACTTACTGTGCATGT
Source organism: Percina caprodes (assembly GCA_013375575.1). Classification (NCBI taxonomy): domain Eukaryota; kingdom Metazoa; phylum Chordata; class Actinopteri; order Perciformes; family Percidae; genus Percina; species Percina caprodes. The sequence continues at coordinate 171,345 of JABXJD010000488.1, read as the reverse complement.
TGTGCTATTTATTAAACTTCTTTCATGTCAAATCTGCAACCATTCAGCTACTTGACAGAAAAACATTCCTGTCAGATATTTTATTCAGTGAATCAGAAACATAACACATGACCAAGTAAATGTGGGATAGATAATGTAGAGAGTTGGACTTCATTATCAGGACTGAGCTGATGTTCCCTTCTGAACTTGCATTATTCTCAATGTTAGAGGTGGTACAGTCAGTGTATGGGTTCAAATCCTAAAGGAACACATCATTTGTCTCCTGTTAATTATCCCTTCTTCTGTTCTCATGCGACTCTGGGAAGCTGAAATTTGAAAATCGCTGGAATCTGGATCCTGAAATCCTTATTGACCAAACGCTTGCAGCTGTTAGAGCTTGGCTTTGCAAGCGATCACCAGGAGGGGTCAGCAGCGTTCAAGGTTTAACCCTCCTGTTGTCCTCGGGTTAAATTTGACCCATTTTCAAAAAGTTTCTATATCAGAAATTTGTGGTTTCTTTCAACCAAATTGTCAAAAACAATAACATGGATGGTTCTATACAACAATCTTAACAAATACAATAAATGATCAGTTTGCTACTTTAATTGATTTGGGTGTTTTATTCAATTTTATAGCATTTGAAAATAAATTCATAAAATAATGTTGAAAATGGTAACAAAAATGTTGGAAAAAGCTTAAAACACTTAAAAAATGCAGGAAAAAATTTGACAAAAACATTGGAAAAGGTGACAAAAATATCAGGAAAAAGCAACAAAAGTGTCGAAAGGTCGACCAAAACGTTAGTTTTAAATTTTTACCCAGAAAAACAAAAGGTTGCATGGTCAACGGAAGACAACACAAGGGTTAAAGCTGACTTGTAAAGTAACTACTAGATGTGACATCACATTCATCCTCTCAGCTGACTGAAGACACAAGGTTTTTTTTTGTTTTGTTTAACACTCACACAGTTATTACAACTGCGTTCGCAGTCACCGTTAGACTTTGTTGATCGGACCGATCGAATCAATCAAGTTTATTTGTATATCCCTTTACAATAGCCGAAAGGTACCCAAAGTGCTTTACAACAAAGCCATAAAGCAGTACATAACACACACAGAACATACAGATACAAACTAAAAGTGCTGTAGTGGTGGAGCGCTGCAGGACATTAAAAGCCTTCCAGAAATGCATAGAAAGGAGCAGACCGAAGGAGGGCATCTAAGAAACAGTATTGCCCTAGTCGGAATTAAATGCTAATTTAAAAAAGTGGGTCTTAAGCTTCGTTTTAAAAAGACTGAGGTCAGTAGTGGTGCGGATGTCAGGGGGTAGATTGTTCCACAGTCTGGGAGCAGCGACGGCAAAAGAACGATCGCCCCCCCCCACTGTTTAAGTCTTGACCTAGGGACCTCTAACAGAAGCTGACCCGAGGAGGGCAAGGCTCTGCCACAATTGCGAAGACCTTTTAACTTCAGTCCTTACATTTTCTCAAACGGTAACTAAAGGGTTTCAAGTTTACATCACGCCTCGTGTGTTAAAAACATGCTGGAATCAAGCAGATTTGTGGAAAATACAAATGTGGTGATGCATTTTTTTTTATATATAGATATATATAATAATGCACATTTATAGTCAGATTTTAACCCTTGTGTTGTCCTCCTGGGTCAAAAATAGACCAAAGAAATTACATTTTTGTCTCTTTTTTAGACCTTTTTTTTAGTTAATAACCTTATTTATATATAATTATACCTAATATTTGAGTTAAAAAGCACAAATTATGAATTATTTTGACTAATAGTTAAGATTAGAGGAACGTACGGATGAGTTTAATCAGGAATGAAAGTGATCAATTGTATAATCAATGAGCGTTGTAAGGAATCCAATCCATTTTTTGTGGTAATTTGGTTAAAATGAAACCCATATTTCAGATATAGTCATTTTTTAAAGGGGTCAAATTTGACCCGAGGACAACAGGAGGGTTCAAGCCAAATCAGGAGACAGAGTATGTTTAATCTATGATGTGCTGTTGAATTGTCGGTTTCCTTTGTGTCGCACAGTGCAGGAATACCAATAACGTCAGAATGCTATCTGTGCAGTATGTCCCTGCGTACGTCCCTGCGTCACTAAGACACATTCCTGTACACATCGCGAGTCTGATCACTCGGCAGTATTTATGTCGAGCAGATGTCGGACCCTTCATCTAAAGTTGTTTCAACTATGGCTGGCTTAACAAGTAACTTATGTCTCTGGAGAAACAGTTTCATGCAGTCTACGATTCTATATACATTAAGCATTTGTCAAATTCCCCTGCTAACTTCAATGTCCCATGCAATGCCTGGCCCCTTGCATGCAGACTTTGATTTGACCCTTGAGGAAATTCAAAACAGTGAATCTTTAATTTTTCAAGTGACATTATAGCAACACTAAGCAACTGTTCCCGCTTCGATCTCATTGGAACTACAGCTTGCGTGGCTGTAGTTCCAATGAGACAGCCAGTAGGGGGACCGAAGAAGGATAGTTACATAGTGTTGCTTTAAAGAAGGTGGACATGGACATACAGACTTTAAAGTCATTAAAGATTCTTGTCCTGCAACACAATCTTCCAGTTGCAGAGTATTACTCTTGACGAAGACGAAGAGAGAAGATAACTTCATTTTATGTTAGGATAAGTAGATAAGGCTAGATTCTTGGATGACCAAATATGCTCCTGATCTTCCCTTACACACTGATTACAACGTTAAATGCTGCAAGCCAAGGGCATAGCCGACACGGGGGCATGTCTCTTGCACTTAACATGCACATGCCCTCTGTCCCCCACACTTACAACACGTACGAGTATGTAACACGTATGTTGACTTGAACACACCATACGTACTGCTCAGGTTGCATCAGTTGATTGATAGACTCATATAGATATAGGCAATAATGAAATAATGTGTAATAAAATATATACTAAAACATATGGAGGAAAACTCATTTAAATATGCAATAATTAAGATCAGTGTATATATGATGGAATATTGGCATCAGAATGTGCCAGAGGCCACCAACTTTGGCCAAAACCTTCTCCTGGGAGGCATGCCCCCGGACCCCCTTACACTAGGTAAATGTTAGCAGGTCTCCTATTGAGGCAAGATGCAGCAGTAAAACAGTATGGAGCAGTTTGTGGAAATGTCTGTTTCCATTAATCATGAATGAAATGTAGGCTAGTTGGAATCTGTGATTTGAAGAGACAAATAGGAGAGGCTCTTTTAATAAAAAATCCTCCTCCTGAACATCTGTCCCCCTTACTTCAGAAATTACGGCTACGCCCCTGCTGCTGGATCTAAACATCTGCTCTATTGGATCAAAAACTTCAAAAAGTTGTGTTAGGCCTAGATAAGATAATTAAACATGATTTTAACTGTTTACATTTTTTATTCGATATCAGTGCATACCTTGCAATATCACTTTGAAATTCCACGCATGCTTCGCATATTCATCCCATGAGGTCCCATCTTTTATGGAGTTGTCAGTTGCATTTATTAAGTTATTATGCAACAGATTACTTAATTGCAGAAAATGCACTTCACACGTTTTCCTGCATTTCACAACAGTTTTGTGTACACACAACTATTAGGAGCTGCAGCTCTGCATGGGCTTCTTTCCAGCTCCACCTGCGCGATTAAGAAGAGCCTTGCTCAAGGGCAAAGCGTTTTTCTCCACTCATTTATCCACCCAGACACGTACTGGTCTGTTCCCCCCTCTCCTCTCCCCAGCCCTGCTGATTCTAACCACCTCCCTAGTCTGGCTTGTGTCGCACTCCCCAGTCTGTCACACCAGGCTCCGGGAAATCTGACGTGTTTTTCGCATTTCCTGCACCAGAGAGAGACGGAGACAGAGCAGCGTCGGAGGGGGGAGAGGCAGCCAGAGGTATGTCCACGGGAAGTTAAGATCAACAGCAGTGGCTGAAACAAGGCCGTGCACCGAGGAGCATTTACCTACATTACCTACCTACCTAGCGCCTGAATCTGCCCCTCCTCTCCGCCTCTGCTGCGGTCCCCAGCCGCTGTCTGCTCGCTGCGCTCCGGCGGCTGCCAGCACTCATCTGGAGCCTCCCACCTACACCACAGGCTCCGGCTTCCATGGTGCCCTGCTAACAGCTAACGGAGTTTTTTAATGCCTCGAAGGTAAAAAAACATGACAGAGCGATTCACATCTGGGGCCTTTGCTCGTTTTTTGTGGGGCTAACTCTGCTGTAGCTGTTCACGTTTCTTCCGTGCACTTCTGAGGAAGGCTCCCCCGGCTAACGGTGGTTTTCTCTGTTGCTGCAGTTCATGTTTTCGGGGGGATATTTGTAGCATATTCGACAAGACTTTTCGATGGAATCCCATTGCTAGGCAACAGCCTGGCCCCTTGTAACTTCCTGTCAGTTGATGTCATTACAACTGTGGAATGGTCTATAGACGTTTTAAGGCAAGTTTTACAGCTTATTCGGACCAAAGCATTTCTAAAAGGCATCGCAGTTTGCGTTTTTCGTCGTCATATTCAACTGGAAGGATTTACCGTATCTGCCTGGAGGACCACCGGTTGAACGGAGCCGTTATTGAAACCGTTAGTGTAGGCTACATTTCTGTAAAGTGGTGGAGGAGAAAGGTGGGGTCCTTACATTGTAAACAAGTCCCTGTTCCAGTAGACTAGAGAGCGTAGGGACCGTTACACTGCCATGGTGATCTTCAACGGGCAGCTGAAGATCAAGATCCGCGAGGCTCTGGACCTCAAACCGACGGCTCTGTCCTTGCGTCACGCCGTCGGTCCCAAGACCCAGACCTTCCTCCTGGACACGTACATCGCCCTGAATGTGGATGACTCCCGCGTGGGTCAGACCTCCACCAAGCAGAAGACTAACAGCCCCGCGTGGAACGATGAGTTCACCACGGAGGTCCTCGGCGGCCGCAGGATCGAGCTGTCCGTCTTCCACGACGCTCCCATCGGCTACGACGACTTTGTGGCCAACTGCATCATCCAGTTCGAGGACATCCTGCACAACGGCGGCAAGCACTTCGAGAACTGGGTAAGACAGCGATGTGACACCAGCTGAAAGCTGCATGGACACCCACAAAAGTGTAAAAAAAAGCATCAACAAGTTTTTTGAAAGGTGTCAAAAAGCATGAAAACGTAAAATAGTGCTATGCAAACACTGACTAAAATGTTGAAAACGTTGAAATCGTCAAAAATAGGTCCCTAATGTGTCAAAAAAGCATCATCAGGATACAAAAGCGTTACAATTTCAAAAGTAGGCTATTAAAAAAATGCAGAAAGCATAAAAAAGGTCGAAAGAAGCGCATTGAAACAAGGGGTGCACCTTTCAGAAAATGTCACGATTCCATAATCGAGATTCAAGATTTGATTAAAAATCGATTTTCAATTAAAAAAAACGATTCACATTATGTAAATGTAGTTTTCCCCAATAAACTGTCAAGGTGCTTATTTAGGCATATGCGCCACCTGAGCAGCAAACTAAAATAAAAATAATAAATGAACTATATTTTTGTTGCTATAGGAAGGGCCACGCGATAAACCAATCATGCAGGACCCATCTTTGTTATTATAGTACTTGAGTCGGTACATATTTCAAATCAAATTCACAATTCATTAAATTGACACTGGAGGCTGTGTGGGCCCCTGATGGTCTGAGGGACCAGGGCTCTTTCATGCAATCCAGCCTTGCTTCTTACCAATTTCCACCGGATGTGTAATGGCTGCGGTTCCGCTCCGGAAAGGCGGCGGAGTCATTAGGTTTAAATTAATGTCAATGTGGTTTTCCACTGACTGCCGAACGGCTGCGTCCCAACACCGTCACAGCTCCGTCCCAGCTCCGGCGATCTGCAGCCCTACAGAGCAGATACGCAGAACTTCTAGTTTTGCTGGATGCCGGAGAGAGCCCCATTCAATTCAATTCAGCACACGGCAGATATTGCGGGACAAGAAGTCGAGCACAGAAACAAATAAAATAGTTAATTTTCAATATATGAAATAGAGCGTGCTCACGGCGGATCATATCTCCCTGCACAACACCTTGAAAACTCAGCACAGGGTTGTTCCACCTCTACTCCTCTGGATGGAAACAAGCTGTTGTTGTTTTTTTGGTTCTAGTCTACGTGAATTCGCGAGATCTCGCAGGTCCTCGAGACTTCAGCTGTCAGTCGTGGCTGCAGCCGTCCTTCAACAAATCCGGACCTGGTGGGTGTTGAAGGACGGAGGAGCACGGAGCCGTCACGCAGCGAAGCCGATCAACAGCCGTTACGCATCCGGTGGGAATTGGGGGTTAGAAGCTTTAATGCTTTAATCTCGCTTTACCAGACCTTCTTCCACAGCACTGTGAAGGAAGGTCTGGCTAATCAACACAGCATTCCAAAAGAAGCATGCTCTGGTTGATTGGCATTTCTTTAAACTAATCACAATCGTCTTGGGTGGTGCTATGCGCTTTAATCTGTGATTTTTGCCCTCATTGTCTCCTTCCAGGCAGTGCTTTCTTCTTTAAATCTCTTTAAAAGCTGCTAAATACTCGTTACATGTTCGCCAGCTGGTCACCTAATACTGTAGTAAGGTTGCGGGACTGTGAAACCAAAACAATGAGCTCAAGAGACGCTAAAATGGCCTGTTGGTCTGTGGGGACGTGTGAGGATGAGTTGTTTGAAGTCTTTCACCACACTCAACACAGCAACACAGTCTTGCAGATGCGCAACATGAGTCTCACACACACACACACACACACACACACACACACACACACACACACACACACACACACACACACACAGACTTTATAGATCCTGTTACTTTTGTTGTGCTCTTGTTAGATGAACCAGTTACCCACTGCGGAGCTACAAAAGAGGCAACAGGGTGTAGTTAGGCCACATGCGTGGCACACACACACACACACACACACACACACAGTTGCATAAAGAAGCTGCTCATTGTTGTCTGAAGCTGTTGAAGCAGATGGATGTTTGAGTGTATTATTGATGAGGCCGCCAGGTCCATTAGAGAGAGACAAAGAGAGATGGGGCGAGAACAAGATGAAGGGAGAGGAAGATGGTGAACAGGGAGAGGACAGGATGGTGAGAAGACGATACAGCTCCTCGCGGCAGAAATCTTTCCAGGCGGTACATTGGGAGACGGTGTGATGTTTCACGTGTTTCGACACTGAAGATTCAGTTCTTGACTTAAAATTTTGGAACTAGATGAACTAGACTCTTTGTTGATGCTGTGGGTGGGTTGAAAGGTGCAGTAAGTGATGATATATGAACTCAACTGCTAAACAAATACAATCCCCCTGCAGAAGCTCAACCCCCTCAATTCAGGGACAGATAACTACTGGCCGGCCAGCACATTCACATGCACAAGCAATAAGACAGTATCCATACATTAAGTCAGTGCTGAAATATAACTGGAGATTTGAAAATACAGTATGACTACGTCTAAGTTTTCCAACTGATGCGCCTCACTGTAACTGTAGCTTAAAAAATGTCTTAAAAATACATTACAAAAAAATTATTGCCAGTGGCTTGTTCCTGGTGGGGGGCAACTTTGGCCCGGCGGGCCTCCAGGGGCCACTAGGCTTGCAAAACACAGGGGAAAACACTGCTTACTATACCTTTAATGATCATTTGTGCATGTTACGGCTTATATCTCTGAACTGTATTAGCGTACTATGTCTATGACAAAGCCTGGTGAGACTAGTTCCTGTGAAAAAAGGGCAGTGTGTCGAGTTTGTTTCACGTCTTTTTTGACAAAAAAAACTTCACTTCTTTTGTAATAAAAAGAAGAAGTTGGCAGCGTTGTGGTTCCAACAATCTGCCAAGAGCATCTTTTGTTGTTATAACAACAGCTACTGCTACAGTATCCTACAGCGCCATGTGGAACGGTGCTAATGTTAGATAAAACAAAGCGGTTGAGCGAGCTAGAGAAAAGAGCAGAGAGAGAGAGGTGCTTAGATAAAAAAAAGCAAGCACCCGGTCATATCATATAACTCGCGGTGTTCAACTCCCATTTTTTCTTGTTTTTATGGAAACGACACATCTGGCTTCTCCGCTTGTCATTGGTCGGCTGTCCAACAAGCGCTTGACGTAGGGCATTTTTTTTCAGAAAAGTTGAACTTGACGACGTTACCCTTTAAAAAGTGCGCTCACGACTTTTTTGACAACACGGTTTAACCATATACTGTAAAACAGACGCCGGCAGCTTAACAAAAGACGCCAAGTGTGAACATAGCCCTAAGCAGGCTTAGTTACCTTCTTTTATTGATTTGAATTCAAGAACCTCAAAAACGTAATAAATAAACGTTAAAATAAGTCTCCTCAGAGCTTTTTACCCTGTGTTTTTGGAGGAGCACGGTTCAAGGCGCACCCATGGGCACTCTAGTTTAAACATGTCTTGACTTAAGCTGCATACATTACGTCACCTCAGACAAAGAAGCACTTGACATCACCTTGAGGGGACTAAACAGTTTGTGTAGTTTCCCAGTGAGTAATGCTAATGTAAGCTAGTGAGGAATGCCCGTCATGGAATGAGGTTTTATCCTCTTCAGCAGCGAGCGGGGCAGTTTAAAGATGATGTCTTCTAGTCTTCTCCAAAGCCTCAAATCCCATTTCACAAAGCAGTGCACACATACGGTACTGTCTAGGAAAGAGGTTTGAAAATACCAACCTGGTGGATGTAGTAAAACAACATATGATTTACTTGGGAGGGGGTGACATGTAGGGCTGCAACTAACCCGTATTTTCATTGTCAATTAACCTGTTGATTATTTCCTCGATTCATCGAGTAGTTGTTTGGTTGATCAAATGTCAAAAAATGTCAAAACAAATGTCCCAAAGCCCAAGACGACATCCTCAAATTTCTGGTTTTGTCACAGAGAAGTTAAGAAACTAGAAAATATTCACTTTTAAAAAGCTGGAACCAGAACATTTTAACTTTCTTTCATAAAAAAAATACAAACACTCCAAACCTATTTATTAAAGTAGTTGGCGATTCATTTAACAGTAGACTAGATTCATCGATTAATCTGTGCAGCTCTTGTAGCAACACAAGTCATGTACTAGAGTTTATGAGTCCTCACTAAAAAAATATGGAAATGTAGAACAGAGGAAGGTCAAAATATATTAACGTTACTGTAGTGCTGATAAATAAAATGTATAAAAATACAAAGTAAAGTCCTTAAAGTCCTTTGAAAAAAACACAATAACAACAAAAAACTTTCAAAGAGAGTTGCCAACAGGGACGTTGTAGAGCACTAGTCTGTCCACCAGAGGACGCTCTACAACGTCCCTGTTAGTGATGGTGTTGCATAGTCTGTCCACCAGAGGACGCTCTACAACGTCCCTGTTAGTGATGGCGTTGCATAGTCTGTCCCCCAGAGGACGCTCTACAACGTCCCTGTTAGTGATGGCGTTGCATAGTCTGTCCACCAGAGGACGCTCTACAACGTCCCTGTTAGTGATGGCGTTGCATAGTCTGTCCACCAGAGGACGCTCTACAACGTCCCTGTTAGTGATGGCGTTGCATAGTCTGTCCACCAGAGGACGCTCTACAACGTCCCTGTTAGTGATGGCGTTGCATAGTCTGTCCACCAGAGGACGCTCTACAACGTCCCTGTTAGTGATGGCGTTGCATAGTCTGTCCACCAGAGGACGCTCTACAACGTCCCTGTTAGTGATGGCGTTGCATAGTCTGTCCACCAGAGGACGCTCTACAACGTCCCTGTTAGTGATGGCGTTGCATAGTCTGTCCACCAGAGGACGTCTCTGTTCGCAACACTGATTTTTTTTGTTAACGTGTTTTTGTTCAAAGGACTTTAAGTTTCATATCTTATCATATTGTTGTTGTTATGTTTTGTGACGCGTTCCTGGATTTTTTAAATACATGTGCATGAGCAGTGATTGACACGCAGTTAGACCCCCCCCCCGTCTTCTTCTCTCAAGTCCTGGCATTGTAAGAGTTTCAGACAAACAGATGCAGATCAGTCAGCATTAGTAGGAAATTCTCTGAAGCAGATATTTCAGTTAACATGAGCGTGTGAACGGAAACTTTAAACCCATGTTGTGACAAGTACAAAAAAAAAAAAAAAAATTCAAAACTTAAACTCTAAATGTCACTGTTCTCCGGCAAGCCTGTACACGGCCTGTCAGCAGTCACCTTCAGCAGAAAAATGATAACGGTCACATGGTAAATCAACCAGGGCACACCCACACACACACACACACACACACACACACACACACACACACACACACTTCTTTTTTTTTTTTTTTTATACATATGACAGTCTTTAACGTTGGTTTTCTTTGGATGTGAGATGGTGTCAGACTTTGGTCTTCTAGTGTATGGCAGGCATAAATCTGTCAGGAGTTCAGCCTGCTCTTTTCTGAACAGTGATGTCATGCGTAGCATCCGCCTTGTTAGAACATGTCATTAAAGAGGGAAAACAAGTGTTTGATTTGACTCCACAACAGGAAGTGAGTGAGAGACACTCCAGAACGAGACGGAGAGCGTGTTGAAGTAAGCTGTAGAGTTCTGACTGGCTGGATGAGGGATGGTGGCCGGGTGAGGCAGCAGTGCTTGGTCTCGCCAAATATGTACAATGTAATTTATTTTAATCAAAGTTTGAAATAGGCCTGCACGATTAATCGTTATAAAAATTGCGACCTGGATTCACCCTGTTCACGATTTAACTTAAAAAATGCCGACTGCATCACAAACACTACTACTTTCTTCATTGTTCATATGTTTAGAGGCGGGTGGTGATGCGCAATGTGCTATAGGTGCCAAAAATATATCTATTTGGATTCTGCCATTTGTTTTTTGTTTTTGTCATTGGAATCAGAATCAGCTTTATTTGCCAGGTATGAGGACACATACGAGAAATTTTGCTTTGGATCGTATTGCTCACAATGTGCTTACTCATACAAAACCAACAACAACAACAACAAAACAATATATACACACTATAAACAGAAACAATATAGACAGGTTGAGACAATAGTGCAATGAAGAGTGCAAAGTATGCAAGAGTAAATTATAATTATGATAGGTATTATTATTTTAATTATGGAGCATAGGCAAAAGGCTGCTGGAATAAATAGTATTATGTTATTATATAAGTATTATATTACAATATAAACAGTATGAACAGCACTGAAATAGAGAATGAGAATGATGAATAAATCATAATAAGTGGGACCAGTAAACAGACTGATTAGAGACAGTGTTGCTGTGTTATTGCACAGGAATTGAACCTGGCACTGTGAGTCCGAAGTCAGCTGTTCATCAGAGTGATGGCTTGTGGAAAGAAACTGTTCCATGTGTGCAATAAACACTACACTTCGTGAGAAAAAAGTCATGGCAGAGAATCGTGAAATCAATTCTAAGCTAGAAAATTCATATTTTTCCCCGAATCGTGCAGGCCTACTTTGAAATGTTGAAAAAAAACAGGTTTTTCTAAGCAATGACCACCAGTGACAGGAATGATGGCTTTTTCAATTAAATGTTTTGTTCTTGCATAAAAGCATGGATCACATGCAAGTATGAACAATTTGAATATGAATCAGTCATGCAGAAGACATCAAAGTGGTGCCATAAAGGACCATATCAACATGTTTTATCCCATCATGTGTACCACATCACATCTAGGCCTAGTCATTTTGCAAACCATGCTTCTTAGAAATGTGCATTTATTTTTAACCGTTTCAGGCAACCACTGGTTTATTTCAGTGAACATTAAGTCTGTTTGTCTGATTTAAATTATTCCTCAATACGTTTTTGTACTGAAATCTCAAATTATAAAACAAGAACAAACGTGCTTTTCCAATTGCGTTTTAGTGACCCTGACACTAAACTGTAACCTCAACTTTATTATGTTATCCAAAGTAGTACTCAACTAATATAAATCCAGCTAGTCAGCTTTTTGTTGTTTGTTTTTCTTTGAGATATATATATATATATATATATATATATATATATATATATATATATATATATATATATATATATATATATATATATATATATATATATATATATATAAAGTCTTGTGTTGTCCTCCCAGGTCAAAAACTGAAAAAACTGACATTTTTGTCCCTTGCGTACCGATGAGTTTAGTCAGGAATGAAAGAGATCAATTGTATTTGCAAAGAGCGTTGAGTGGAATCCAATCCATTTTTTGTGGTAATTTGATTAAAATAAAACCCATATTTCAGATATAGACATTTTTTTAAAGTGGTCAAATTTGACCCGAGGACAACAGGAGGGTTAAGATTATTTTTAACTGTGGCAGCTGCATCGAGGAGTAAACCTCTAAATATGGGCTCCCAACTGAGCTATCCGGACATTCGACTCTAACATTTTCAACACAGGTATACCGGGCATGAATCCAGGTGACCTGGAGCCAAGATACTAAATATAAATATGAAGCAGGTTGAATTTGTGTGTGAGAGAAACCGGAAACCGGTTTTGTGTTGCAATAATCTAACCCCCTTTTAGAAACCCTGGGGCATGTATCCCTTTTCATCTGTCTGTGCCTCACACTTAGATCATCATCTTTCATATTACCTTTATCTGATTGGTGGCTCCTTGATGGCTGACAGCTGGTGGACATACAGATGGAGGGGAAGATGGACCAGGCAAAAGCCGACAACAATGGAGATAATATGTCCTGTCCAGCGATATATCAGTTACGGTTCTTCTCACAGTTAATTTCAGTTCAAGTTCATCTGAACTGCACACACATACCTCACTAGTAAACACTCATCCTACATTGTCACACTCTGGTGAAAAGAGATACTTCACCTAATTGGTTGCTGTTTGTAATGAGGCAGACAATGCGGCGACATAGATACTAAAATCTCTGACTGCTTCTCTCGCTCTCTTGTATACCACCTTCCTTAACACTGTCTATCTATCTGTTCTCTCTCTCTCTCTCTCTCTCTCTCTCTCTCTCGCTCTCGCCCTCCTCTCAGGTGTCAGTGTCGGGGATGTTAGGGTGTGACCAGAGCAGTGTAGGGCTGTCAAAATTGGCCAAAAATGATTTTTGAATATTTCTTAAAAGAAACACATAAGTTTAAATGTATTCAAATGTATTCAATTTGTGCGCATTATGTTTATAAGACCAATACAACGGGAGACACAATTACTTATAGATTGTATTTATTTCAACATAAACATGTATTTTTAAAGGTCTACATACACATTACACAATAAACTAATAAATTGATGTGCTGTATGACGTAAAAAAATTAATGTATCCAGACAGCTAGCGAGACTGTCATATCTGAGTTTTCTGTTGCACGATGTTCCACCAAAACAAGTTCCTTCCCGAGGCTATTTTGCAAAAATGCCATTATTGAGTCCATCGCCCAAGACGATTGTGATTGGTTTAAAGAAATGCCAATAAACCAGAATCCCATCACAGAATGCTGTGTGAACTAGCCAGACCCTCCTCCGCAGCGCTGTGGAGGATGGTCCACAGCTTTTCTTTCCTTCACATTCACATAATAATTTCCATATATGAATATCTGTTTTTTTTTGGACTTCAAATGTATATTCAAATGTAGAATATTTATTACAGCCCCAGAGCAGTGTTGGATGAAGTTGGACCATCTGTCACTGTGCCAAATGGATTCAGCCAGCAGTTGCCAGAAATGTTCTTATGATAAAACTGAGTGGATTTTTCTATAAAGATTTTTTTTTTCTTCTACTAAATGTTTCCATGGCGCTGCGACCTCTAGCTCACCCAGTAAGAACGCCCCCATGTTGGCTGAGTCCTGCAGCTACACAGCAAAGAGCTGCAGTTCGGATTTGAACCCGGGCTGGGTTCAAATCTGACCCCCATCGCTCTCCCCCTTTCATGTCTATCCACTGTCACTATAAAAGCCCCCCAAAAATAATCTTTAACTCTTATGTTGTCCTCCCAGGTCAAAAACGGACAAAAATGTGACAATTTTGTCTCTTTTTCAGACTTTTTTTTAGTTTTCACTAACACCACCGTACTACCACTAGCTTTACACTACTTTTTGGAATTCATTGTCAATAACCTTCATTTATATAGAATTATACCTAATATTTGACTTTATAAAGCAGAAATTAGGAATTATTTTGACTAATAGTTAAGATCAGCGGAACGTACAGAGGAGTTTACTCAGGAATGAAAGAGATCAATTGTATTTGCAAAGAGCGTTGTAAGGAATCCAATCCATTTTTTGTGGTAATTTGGTTAAAAAGAAACCCATATTTCAGATATAGACATTTTTTAAATAGGTCAAATTTAACCTGAGGACAACAGGAGGGTTAAAAAATGTTTTGCCATGCCTGCAGTAAACGCACATAAAAGAAATGAAACAGCTGAATTGAATACATCTCCTGTCTTGAGTAACAGTGGTCTTGTTCATCTGTTACATCTGTCTTGTTCCCAGCTGCGGTTGTAACACCTTCAGTGTGGCGGCGCAACTGTGACAAAGCCAGAGTGCTGTGTGGTTGTCCCGCGGTTAGAAGTGCCAACGATAGTGATTCAGCTGCGGGAGTAGCAAAGGAAAAAGTCTACACTGAGACGGAGAAAACACAAGTTCAGCTCTGACTGGCTGAGTTAAAGTTCCATATTAATGAGGGAGCTCCCCCGTCACTGGCTCAGCGACTGTACTGTGTATGGCCAGTCATCTGAGGAATGTCGAGCACGCCGCCGTCCCACTGCACGTTGTAATTTAAGCATTTGTTCTCATGCAAAAGACATTAATGGACCAGAAAAGGTCAAAGCACAAGAGCAGTGTTTTGCATTGATTGTGAACATAACAAGCCAGAGTCAAATTCCTTGTGTGTGTTTACACATGCTTGGCCGTTAAAGTTGATTCTGATTAAAAGTTGAAAATATGAGTGTCGCACACTGTGGCTCTGTATGCATATCACGATTTATTTATTTATTTTTCGGCCCTCAGGCCTTTCTTCAAATCAACAATAGAGAGTTGAAAAAATGAACAGTGGTCAATGGAGAAATGTTTGTTTTTGTTTTATATTTACAGTATTTATAACAATTTGTAATGGTTTTCACCTCCTGTGATACTTGTGGTGACGTACATTGTTCGATACGAGAGAGTCACTAAGCGATCTCACACAAAACCTAATGCTGTTCAACTTTTTTACGTCGCATTGTTTATCTCTTGACATGTAAAATGATCTTTTAAATTTACACACATCGTTTGTGAAATGCATGGCACAATTCTGAACCGGACCAAAAAATAATAATTATTATCTCTCCATTGACTCCCATAGAGGGACGTGACTTGCTCTCCATCGGGTTACCGCAACTGTTTTACAAGCCCGGGCCTGAGTTAATGATTTTGCAAGATATTTACCTTTAACAGAATATTTTGTACACTGTGCAGTGTTTCCTCGGTTTGAGGAAGACTTTGAGAAAATATTAAGTTTTTCAATTTAAAAGAAATGCAGTTTAACGTAATTTTGGACCATTATTATTACATTATCTGTGTCTAAAATGTTGGATAAGCTAGAGCATATAATACGTGAATAAAACAATGAAAACCTTTAATACCAGACTTGCTAAATAAGTCCACCAGAGACCAACTGCAACCATTAGTTAGAAACCCCTGCTATGGTATTTTTACTTTTGCTTTGGTGAAAGATCTGAAAGGACTTTCCCCACTGGCCTTTGCATTGACTCTGGACCTGGTCATGAGTTGCTGTTTTGCTCAAAGTCACTTCAACTGGTTCACTGTGGTCCAGTTTGGTTCCCTGAGCCTCGGTAGACTCCCATACAGACAGAATAGAGGAAGCGCTCGGGCCAGCTCTCTTCTTGACCCTGTTTCCCTGCAGGCTGTAGTAGAGAGGGTGTCCTCTCTGTAGGCTATAGGAAACGGGGGCAGGGCTCCGTATGTGTGTGCACGAGTCTAATATTAGAGCCAGTGTGTTTGAGTCACACGGTAGGCCCTACTTCCTGTTTTCACTGTCCAATTTTACTTCCCAGAGACAGAAGGAAAGAGGGAGAGAGGGATGGCTTCCCAGGTGCAGGTGTGCAGCCCTCCTGTAGCTTCTGTTATCCTTCGATTGTCGATTGTCGTCCATGTACAGTCCGTCATTTACAATATGATGTAGGCTGCGTCATATCAATATACCATTTAGTAGCTAAAACAGTGTGAGAGATTTTTTAGTATGTTCGAAATGTTAGTACGAAACCAATGGTATGCAAATTGCATACTATTGCCTCTAAAATATTACAGTATGCAATACTATAGACTACACCGGCATAAATATCCCACAATGCAATGCGGTTCTAACAAGAAGGTTCATAGCAGACAACCGGACAAAAACCGAGGAGCTCTGTAACGCTCTAATTTACATTTCTACATATTTAAACGACTGTTGGTCTAGTTATTCCTCTCTTTCAGCAATTTAACTGTTATCTGGCTAGAGCTGAGGTCGGCAGGGGTTACCATGGTTACGTATCTCCAACGAGAAGGAGGCTCTCAGGTAGTAAGTTATAAAATAATTACAGTATGGCTATGTTCAGAAGATCGTGTCGTCCGGTGACTTTCCGCGCAGAAGCTCGAGTGAAGATGACCTCTTCTGAAAGGCCGTCATGTTTTTTTAATCCTCTGTGTCCTCCTTGGCTACAAGCAACTCCATGGAGGAGGGGTGGGGGTGCATGCATGTTAACAGATGGCTTGTATCATGTGGACGCATCGACAGTTTTGTCTTAGACCCTTATTTTATTTTCTTATTACTTAGTATTTCTCATGGGAGTGACAGAAACTACGCATTATAAGATAGCAGGAGTCCTTTCTGGTCATGCTCCAATGCCATTTTTTATGGAGATTCCTGTTGTTTTGGCTTTGTCTCTCACTACTTCCTGTCTATTTATTTGTGCTGATCACATCTCTGTTTTGGTGCTTTATTGTGATCGTATGGATGGAAATTCAGACCTGTGGTTTCTCTGTCTGAGCTCCTGGCCGGCCTTCCTGAAAAGCCTAGTCTGCTCTGATTGGTCAGCTGGCCCTCTCTTAGCTGGCCTTCTCTATTGTGATTAGTCAACCAAATTCAAACAAGCCACGGGGGCAGGTTGTGTGCAGCACAGTAAAAACTGGGCAGGCTTTCACAATCAATGACATCATCAATTGAGTAATTTCAAACAGGAATGTGGGCGAGCCGGGATTTTTTGGCATTTGAGAAGAAGTGTTGTCAGGGGGAGAGAATGCTCCATTTGTAGTGAAATGGGCTTTTGTACTGTCTATATCTATTACATGACACAAACAACTATATAACACACTAAAAGACGGGGAAAATAAAAAAACAAAAACAAAATAGGGGCTCTTTAATGGTTAAAGCTAGTATGTAGTTTCTGTCACCCCCGTGAGGAATTCTAAGTAATGACTACAAAACATTAAAGGTCCCATGGCATGCTTATCTTTGGATGCTTTTATATAGACCTTAGTCGTCCCTAATACTGTATCTGAAGTCTCTTTTATATAGACCTTAGTGGTCCCTAATACTGTATCTGAAGTCTCTTTTATATAGACCTTAGTGGTCCCTAATACTGTATCTGAAGTCTCTTTTATATAGACCTTAGTGGTCCCCTAATACTGTATCTGAAGTCTCTTTTATATAGACCTTAGTGGTCCCTAATACTGTATCACAAGTCTCTTTTATATAGACCTTCTAATACTGTATCTGAAGTCTCTTTTATATAGACCTTAGTGGTCCCCCAATACTGTATCTGAAGTCACTTTTATATAGACCTTAGTGGTCCCCTAATACTGTATCTGAAGTCACTTTTATATAGACCTTAGTGGTCCCCTAATACTGTATCTGAAGTTTCTTTTATATAGACCTTAGTGGTCCCCTAATACTGTATCTGAAGTCTCTTTTATATAGACCTTAGTGGTCCCTAATACTGTATCTGAAGTCTCTTATATAGACCTTAGTGGTCCCCTAATACTGTATCTGAAGTCTCTTTTATATAGACCTTAGTGGTCCCTAATACTGTATCTGAGTCTCTTTTATATAGACCTTAGTGGTCCCCTAATACTGTATCTGAAGTCTCTTTCCCAAAATTCAGCCTTGGTGCAGAATTACAGCCACTAGAGCCAGTCCCACAATGAGCTTTCCTTAATGTGCCATTTCTGAGTCTGTAGCTTTCTTTTTCTCTCTGTAGGCAGAGAAAGGTGAGGTAACCTTTCCCCTTATGACCTCATAAGGAGCAAGATTCCAGATCGGCCCATCTGAGCTTTCATTTTCGCAAAGGCAGAGCCCAGGGCCCGGTTTACACCTATCGCTATTTCTAGCCACTGGGGGACCATAGGCAGACTGGGGGAACGCATATAAAAAAATCTCATAAAGTGAAGTATATTTCATCTGTTGCTGGAATGCAGCTATACATAATAATACTACATACCTCAGTGGCTTATTTATTGAGGGAAACATTTGCATTCGATGAAGACAACGTGCCATGTGAGCCTAAACAATGCAATCTAGAATGTAAAACACACTGGGTGCACGCACAGACATTTTATAACATTGGGGCCCAGCAAAGAAAGAATAGGAGGGAGAACTCAGCACATTTGAATGCTGACAGCACAAAGGTAAAAATAAAAATAAATAAAGATACTGCAGAGCTTATGTAACAAGTTGAAGGAAGTTTATAAATTACGGTGTGAAGTGTAGAGGTCAAGCGTCCGTGGAATGTCTGTGACTTAAATCACCAGTGAGCTCCACACTTTAAACTTAGAATAAGAGATGTCTCCATTTCCTCACAAACAGGATGAGAGAAGAGAAAACACACACACACACACACACACACACACACACACACACATACACACACAGTTTGGAGACGCTATACTTTGGTTTTGTCTTTTACTGTATCCTATTTGTAGGCCTTTGAAAAGTGTCTTTGAGGACACTCGCCAGGCCTGTATAAATCAGAGGTATTATTATGATTATTATCAGGCTATTATTGGCTACATTGGCCCAATAAGATTCGGTGGTACTACTCCGCTACATCCCTATCCATCAGAAAAAAAGAAAAAACATGGCCAAAAAGGACGCAGAGTTCAGACTCCTCCTAAACGTACAACGTTGAGCCTAAATGCAGGATTTTTCCTGCATAGAGGAATTTTTGCATTTCAGAACCTTGGGGAATGGACAGCAGCCGACACGAACACACATGCCTATTAACTCGATAGTAAAGCAGGCAGACAGCGCCACTTCTCACAAATACAGATAGGACTGGAAATGAGAACTTTAACTGACATGTAACCCCGATCAGCTTCAGCCTATGCCTGAGCTAAACAGTTCACATCACCTGCAAAACTCATTCCAAACAACACAACTCTTAAAGGTCCCATGGCATGAAAATATCCATTTAGGAGGTTTTTTAACATTAATATGAGTTCCCCCAGCCTGCCTTTGGTCCTCCAGTGGCTAGAAATGGTAATAGGTGTAAACCGAGCCATGGGTATCCTGCTCTGCCTTTGAGAAAATGAATGCTCAGATGGGCCGATCTGAATCCTGAGGTCAATCAAGGTTACCTCACCTTTCTCTGCTTTGCCCACCCGGAGAATTTGGCCCACCCATGAGAGAGAGACCTGTTTCTCTCAAACAGTACCATCTATAACCGTTTCATTCTTATTTGGTGTTTTTATACAAAAAAGTCTTTCTGAGCTTTCTCTATGTAAATACCGTATATGTTAATTAATACTCTCTGATCAAAGAATGGGTAAATAAGATTTCACATCTGACCACTAGCACCAGATATAGAGTATACATATTATACCAGATTTACGTACTTTGTGATGCCCAGTGCTCTGGCACATTTAAAGTGGGTGCCTTAACATCGACAAGGTTCAATCCTCAGGTTAAAAGACATACAGCATATCCACTTCTGTGGTCATATGAGCAGATTTTGTCAGTAAGTGACTTGTACTTAAGATTCAAGATAACTTATTCACAATTCTTCTTCTTTCAGTTCTTTTCCCTTTGATGTCTGCCTCCCTTTGTCTGTCTGAATCGGTCCTGTAGCTGTAGGTCTCTGTGAGCATACAGGCAGCCACATGACTGCAGCTTGACTAAGGCTCATGTGATACTGTAAAAGCTTTGGGACAGCTCTCTGTGTGAGAGTGTGTGTTTGTGTGTGTGTGTGTGTATGTTTCAGTGTGTCTGTTTCTGTGTGGTGTGTGTGCTTGTGTGTTTGTCTGTGTTTGTGTGTGTTTCTGTGAATGTGTGTTTGTGTGTGTCTGTGTGTGTGTGTGTTTCTGTTTGTGTGTCTGTGTGTGTATGGGTCTGTGTGTGTGTTTCTGTGTTTGTGTGTTTCTTTGTGTGTGTACTTGTGTGTTTCTGTGTGTGTGTATGTGTGGTGTGTGTGTGTGTGTGTGTGTTTGGGTGTGTGTGTGTGCGTGTGTGTGTTTCTGTATGTGTGTCTGTGTGTGTGTGTGTTTTTTTTCTGTGTGTGTGTGTGTGTGTGTGTCTGTGTGTCTGTGTGTGTTTCTGTGTGTGTTTCTGTGTGTATGTGTACATGTTTGTGTACATGTTTGTGTACGTGTTTGTGTGTGTGTGTGTGTGTGTGTGTGTGTGTGTGTGTGTCCGAGGAATGCGTCTGAATGTGAGTCAGGTTCAAGTGAAGCTCATTAAGGCTTTTTTGACAGCATGTGACGTTAATGATTGAATCTTTGAATTAACCTCAGTCAGAGCTATAAAAGAGTTAGAAAAATCCTTAAAGGAGCCCAAACATGTCCTTTTTCTTGGCCACCTGATGACCTTGTTGCTATGGATACATCCAACCAACAGAGGAAACGACACTAACAAACAGAGTATTTACACTGGAGGCTTTCCTTCACACCCCCAACTGATAAACATGCAGCTGCAGTTTTAAACCTGCGGCAGAGCTAAGGCTAATAAATCCATCATATGATCAACCTGTGTGCACGGTGCAGTCAGACAGGAAGGACAGATACTACCGATCAAAACGCACACACATTTGCTGTTGATATTGTAACTTTTAAAATGTTTTTCCAGGTTGCAGTGTTGTAGTACTCAAGTAACTGATGTGATTCAAAATGTAGTACAATACTTCAAATAAAACAAACTTAAAGGCCCAGTGTATAACGTGTTTAGTTCATTATCAAAATCGGTGTTGCACGTTCACAAACTCGTCCTTTTTCATGATTATTTACCACCACCATCAATTCCAAGTATTCTTATTGGCTTGAAATTTTCCATTTCCATTTGCATGAACTGTGGTAGATGCTCCACATTCATGCTCCACCTTGAAATACGTTAGCCGGTAAGGGACAAACAGGACACACTGCTCCGCCTTTCACGTTTTCGCCGTCACATGATAAACTCACAGGTGCTGCTAATCTGCTAATGTTTGAAGATTGAAGTTTGAAGAAGGAAACATGGAGGACCACACATATTCAAAATCCAAATTTCAGGAACAAGTGTTTTCTTCTTCTTCGCCCAGAAAAAGGAAATTGAAAAGAGCAAGAGACCGGCTTTTTGAAGCGTGAAGGCCACCATAGCTGTAATACATACTATGAACCGCGTGGTGCAAGAGAGTTGATTGTGATATATGATCTCAACGCTAGATGGGAGGAATTCCTACACATTGGACCTTTAAGTACAGATTTTAAAAACTACTTCAAAAAGTAATTCAATCAGGAGAGACATGTTTGCAGATATGCAAATAAGGTTTATTGTACAGCTCAATAAAAATATACAAAGTTTTGGGCGATTAGACTCCATTGCTGTACGAATATTTCTTATATCTATATAGTGGTAGATAAGGGTGTGACGAGATCTCGTTTTACGGGATCTCGCGAGATTAAAACGTGACGAGATTTCTCGTCGAGGTGAAAAGTTGTCTCGTGAGGCGATGTGATTTCAGCGTGATGGAGCGTGAAATTACTATTGAAGATCCCCCTGCCACTTTTAAATCATTTGTGTGGCAACATTAACCCTAACCCTATTTTTCTGTTATTTACACATTTATTTTATTTATACTGTTTATTTTTTTATGTTCGGTTTGTGGAAAGGAGTTAGATTTCTCGTGTGAAATTGTACAGGGCAGAAGCCAGTTAGTAGAGTTTATACAAAACATTTTGCAGTGTTTGCACGTCCTTTACTGCATATAATTCATTAAAATAGTAAAAAAAAAAAGTTAAATAACATTCATCATTAATAGTTGATTTCAAAATGCACCTAAATTGTTTTGCATTTTGTGATTTTTCAGTTGAATAAAAAAACTATTTTCCATTCATATATTTCATCGAGGATTTCTTTAAATTTTTTTTAAAAATCTCGTCTCGTCTCGTTCTCGTGAACCCAATCTCGTGATGTGTCTCGTCTCGTGGAGTAAGCGTCTCGTCACACCCCTAGTGGTAGAGAACCATCAGATCCCCCTTGATGGAATCCAGACACCAGTGGTGGCGACGAAGGAACCCGAAGACCAGACCGAAGGAGGCTCTGGACTGGTCAGCTGGAGTAGAGGACTGGAGGTGGAGGGTTGCACTCTTTGCCTGCAACGACAGCTGATAGCAAAGGGAGAAACAGATTTAAGGCAGGATTGTGACTCTGTGATTGGCCCTTGGATTTATGATTCTGATTGGTTAAGCAGGAAGGTGAAAGCCTCCAACAGCTGATTTGAGTTAGGTAGAGCATTGAGCACTCCTCTCCCTTCCTTGCGCCTTAGTCCTTCCCACCAAGGAGGCATGGGAGAGGCGCGAGGAAATCATGCGAGGAGAGAGGACACAAGCAAATGTATTGTTAGCGGAATAAAATGTCCTTTCCTCTGAAGCGTCACATGAAAAACATGAAAAGTTAGCAACTCCTGGTCCAGGTCTGCTCTCGTGTATCCTCGATGAGCCCTCCTCGATGATACTTCCTTGTTCCTCGGAGCAGAAATAAGAGCTCTGAGACGGCCTTGCGCCAAAGAGGGACAGAACAACTTCCGGTTCAGCTGAGGACTGAGGAGTTAAGGAGCAAATCAAAAAAGGGCCATGAGATGCAACAGGGACGTTGTAGAGCGTCCTCTGGTGGACAGACTATGCAACACCATCACTAACAGGGACGTTGTAGAGCGTCCTCTGGTGGACAGACTATGCAACGCCATCACTAACAGGGACGTTGTAGAGTGTCCTCTGGTGGACAGACTATGCAACACCATCACTAACAGGGACGTTGTAGAGCGTCCTCTGGTGGACAGACTATGCAACGCCATCACTAACAGGGACGTTGTAGAGCGTCCTCTGGTGGACAGACTATGCAACGCCATCACTAACAGGGATGTTGTAGAGCGTCCTCTGGTGGACAGACTATGCAACACCATCACTAACAGGGACGTTGTAGAGCGTCCTCTGGTGGACAGACTATGCAACGCCATCACTAACAGGGACGTTGTAGAGCGTCCTCTGGTGGACAGACTATGCAACGCCATCACTAACAGGGACGTTGTAGAGCGTCCTCTGGTGGACAGACTATGCAACGCCAACACTCATAACATGGTTGACCGTCTGTTTTTATTTTATTTTTTAAATATTCATTTATCAGAATCATTCATTTGTCATTATAAAAGATTCTGATGAATGAATATTAATTATTATATTACAGTCGGGCTCTAGTTCGTTTTGTTGTATCCTTCCGCGGTTCCTAACTGTTCACAGCATTTCCACAAACAGTGGAACGCACCGACGAGTAGTAGGAAGCAGAAGTGTTTTGGGTTTCGTAAACGTACCGATTAATATGTGTGTCATCATGGTGGTGCGTTCAGGGCCGGCTGTGCTCTGCAGTGAGCTGTTCATAAAGGCCAAACAGCCCCAATATAAGTCTTTAAGGAGAAATAATGGTCCACTAACGCCTCAGGTAAGTTAGTGCTGGTGGAAGGGCAATATAATAACATATATTATAATTGTGTGTGTGTGTGTGTGTGTGTGTGTGTGTGTGTGTGTGTGTGTGTGTGTGTGTGTGTAAAATAACCTAGAGACAATTTGTTTGTTTTTTTAGACATAACATGTAAGGAGATCACAATGTACAAGAGAACTGGCAAAAGACCCATATGGGCTGACAAGTGTGTGTGTGTGTGTGTGTGTGTGTGTGTGTGTGTGTGGTAGAAGCAGAAGGATGTGTGGGCGGTCTCTTCCTCTCTCCTCCACTCATGCTGAGATCGAGAGAGCAATAAATATGACTATAATGAATGGGTGTTATAAGGGAGATGAACGTATAGAGTGCAGTTGTCTCTCTCATCTGCTTCTTCTTGCTCTCTTCATACACATTATCCATTCAGCAGTAAGTGGAGCAAGAGTCTTAATAAACTGTTTGTTCACTCTGGGAAATCTTACCATTTGTCATTTGCTTGATTTCATGGCCGTCCACAAACATTTTGAATTATGGCTCAATTCTTTCTTTTTCCACAGCTTCTCCCCCTCTCCCCCTTCTGCCTCCTCATAGGTGTCATCAAACTACGCCATGAATCAGTTAGAGGTTAATGTCACTCCTTCATCTCCGCTTCCCTCTCTCTCTCTCCCTCTCTCTCGCTCTTCCGTTCTTCCACGCAACGAGCTCTATCTCCATCTGTGTGAAACCACAGGGGAACACTAACTGCTGCTTTTTTGCACAGATGCATATTCAAACTCACAGTTCATACAACTATTAGTAGAGAGGATCCATACTGTAGATGATCAGGATCAAGTGATTTTGCCACAGTTGTACGATGCATGAATGATTTTGTTGATCTAATTGGCTGGATTGCAGTTTCTAAAATGTTAGACTGTAAAATTCATAGACATCTGTGTTTGAGACGTAGGTGCGCATATTTGGCAAGGGGTTTAGGCGTCCTTCCTGTAGAAAATGATACATTTTGCAATTAAAAAGAATACATAATAATACATATTGTGTCTCTTTGGGGGATTTTGCATCTCTTTGTAGTCGGTTTGTGTCCCTTTGTAATTTGGACATCATTTGGACCGTTATTATCCCCATATCTGTGTCTAAAACGCAGATTATAAATAAGTAAATAACTAACAAAAAAAAAAGTAAAGACAAAAATAAACTTGCTAAAGACGTGCAACTACAATCAGATCTGAGAAACGTCTTTTAGTTACATTCATTAGACTTAGGTGCTGCACCTAAACCTTACAGGGGGAGGGAAAACCCTGGGCATGGTCCAAAAGGCTAAGAGCCATAGGACATTAGGTCTCGTAGGACTGGGACTGGGACCGAAACATACTAGGGGCCCTATCTGGCACCCGGCCCGGCACAAAGCCCGGCACAAGTGTCTTTGATATTTTAAGACTGTCCAGCGCCCACGTTGTTTAAATAGAAAATGCACCTGGGCCCATCTTTGCGCCCATGGGCGTGCTGGTCTTACAGGGAGGTGTGTTCAGGTGCATTCTGGGCGTACTGGTCTTACAGGAAGGTGTGTTCAGGTGCATTCTGGGCATGCTGGTCTTACAGGAAGGTGTGTTCAGGTGCATTCTGGGCATGCTGGTCTTACAGGAAGGTGTGTTCAGGTGCATTCTGGGCGTGCTGGTCTTACAGGGAGGTGTGTTCAGGTGCATTCTGGGTATGCTGGTCTTACAGGGAGGTGTGTTCAGGTGCATTCTGGGCATGCTGGTCTTACAGGGAAGTGTGTTCAGGTGCATTCTGGGCATGCTGGTCTTACAGGGAGGTGTGTTCAGGTGCATTCTGGGCATGTTGGTCTGACAGACTATGCAACGCCATCACTAACAGGGACGTTGTAGAGCGTCCTCTGGTGGACAGACTATGCAACGCCATCACTAACAGGGACGTTGTAGAGCGTCCTCTGGTGGACAGACTATGCAACACCATCACTAACGGGACGTTGTAGAGCGTCCTCTGGTGGACAGACTATGCAACGCCATCACTAACGGGACGTTGTAGAGCGTCCTCTGGTGGACAGACTATGCAACGCCATCACTAACAGGGACGTTGTAGAGCGTCCTCTGGTGGACAGACTATGCAACGCCATCACTAACAGGGACGTTGTAGAGCGTCCTCTGGTGGACAGACTATGCAACGCCATCACTAACAGGGACGTTGTAGAGCGTCCTCTGGTGGACAGACTATGCAACGCCATCACTAACAGGGACGTTGTAGAGCGTCCTCTGGTGGACAGACTATGCAACGCCATCACTAACAGGGACGTTGTAGAGCGTCCTCTGGTGGACAGACTATGCAACGCCATCACTAACAGGGACGTTGTAGAGCGTCCTCTGGTGGACAGACTATGCAACGCCATCACTAACAGGGACGTTGTAGAGCGTCCTCTGGTGGACAGACTATGCAACGCCATCACTAACAGGGACGTTGTAGAGCGTCCTCTGGTGGACAGACTATGCAACGCCATCACTAACAGGGACGTTGTAGAGCGTCCTCTGGTGGACAGACTATGCAACGCCATCACTAACAGGGACGTTGTAGAGCGTCCTCTGGTGGACAGACTATGCAACGCCATCACTAACTGGGACGTTGTACAGCGTCCTCCCACCACACGGATACATGATTGGTCCCCGATGTGACCAATCATGTATCCGGCGATCAGACTCGTCAGAGTGTTTTGAGGCGGGGTGAGAGTCTCGTACAGGAAACGGGTAACAGCACTGCCTCTATAGCTGCCACGAGAAGGTTTTCAAAAAACTACACAGGCTCTGAACTGCCCAGGAGTTTGTGTAACAGCTATCCCTCCGTCTCTTTTCTTTCTTTCTTTTTCTCTGTGATATGAAGATGCCTTCAAGTGCGGTCAGAAATGTCGAGATCTATAAACGATCTGATGGAAAACAATAATTGTGAAATATAAAGTCAACTTGTGCTACATTGGGGGGTTAAATAAGAGCAGGACATTACACAATGGAGCCATTTATTTTATACCGGGGTAGTTCTTGGTATCAAACCTAAACACGATACCAACAGAAATGTGGAATAGCGAAGATTGTCTCTTGCTTCTTTACTTCTTTTGTTTAGGACGATTATGATTATAATTGTGCATATTTTAGACATTTCAATTGAAGCAGGCAAAGTTCTTGTATCATTTCGATATCCGTACCATAAGTCAGATGTTTTATGTATTGAAAAATCTTCAAATGATACCCAGCCCGAAAAGAGGTTTGGGGTTAGAAAAGCTGTCGATGAGGCACAGATTCAATGGGGGTCCTCGCAAGTGTAGCAGTTCAAATGTGTGTGTGTGTGTGTGTGTGTGTGTGTGTGTGTGTGTGTGTGTGCGTGTGTGAAGGGTCTGCAGTGTGTCTCTCCACAGAGGCTGTGTGCTCTGTCACTGATGACAGATAAAACACAATGTCCTCTCTGTTCTCTCTCTCTCTCTCTCTCGCTCTCCCTCTCTCTCCCTCTCTCTCTCTCCCTGTCTCTCTCATCTCCCTCTCTCTCTCTCTCTCACTCTCTTTCCCTCTCATTCTCTCCCTCACACTGTCATCTCCCTCTCTCTCTCTCTCTCTCTCTCACTCTCTTTCCCTCTCATTCTCTCCCTCACACTGTCATCTCTCTCTCCCTCTTTCTCCCTCTCTCTCTCCCTGTCTCTCTCATCTCACTCTCTCTCTCCCTCTCTCTCTTTCTCTCTCTCTCTCTGTGTCTCTGTTGGCTTCTCACTGTGATCTTTCTCTTTGTTGGTGTTTTGATCAGTTTTTTTCCTTCTTTACGTCGATTCAGCTGCTGCTGCAGGCCGTTCATAGGGCTGAACATATTCAATACCGGCACCGATACCATTAGCGGGACTAATACGTTTTTCAATGTCAATTTCATAAAACAAAAAGAAATTACAACATTACATTATTATCTTTTTCTTTACTTTTTCTGCTCCTACTACAGAGTTTTTCCTGCATGTCTCAACGTGTAACGTTAGACAGCCAATCACAAGCATTATCAGATCTTGGTAGAAGAATGCTGATTGGCTCACTGATACTGATGAGATTAAGTCCTTAATTCTTGTTGTCCCCCCGGGTCAAAAAAGGTCAAAAGTTTGACATTTTTGTCCTTTTTTCAGACTTTTTTTTTAGTTTGCACTAACACCACCTTACTACCACTAGTTTTACACTACTTTTTGTAATTCATCGTCAATAACCCTCATTTATATAGAATTATACCTAATATTTGAGTTAATAAAGCAGAAATTATGAATTATTTTGACTAATAGTTAAGATCAGAGGAACGTACAGATGAGTTTAGTCAGGAATGAAAGTGATCAAATGTATTATCAATGAGCGTTGTAAGGAATCCAATCCATTTTTTGTGGTAATTTGGTTAAAAAGAAACCCATATTTCAGATATAGACATTTTTTAAAAGGGGTCAGATTTGTTCCGGTTTGGAACTGGAGGGTTGCCGGTTCAAGTCCCCAAATGGGAAGTCCCTCCTGGGCATTACCAAGGTGCTCTTTAGCAAGGCACCAAACCCCCAACTGCTCAGGGTGCCTTTCCATGGGCAGCCCCCCCACACTCTGACATCTCTCCATTTAGAGCATGTATAAGCATGTGTGTGTAGTTCAGGCCTGTGCGTAATGTAATGTGTGTAATAACAGAGTGAAAAGCGCCACCCGGCAAGAAAGAAAAAGAGACATTGTCCATCGCTGTCTGGAGGATATTTAGCCAGTGTAGCCACTTCTCACACCCAAAACACACATTTCTCCGACCCGCTCCCCTTGATTTCTATGCTCTATTCCGTCTCTATCAACGGTGAAATTGACTCCCGTACCGTGGGACTCCCGTGAGAATACCGTAACAGGAGTCTACAGGAGACCTACAGGAGTCCCGACAACTTGTCACCCTCTACTTTACACCGACCTCATGTTAACAGGATGGCCCACCTATATATATATATATATATATATATATATATATATATATATATATATATATATATATATATATATATGCACAAGTCACCATCAAGTGTGGCATATACCAAGGCGATGCACTATCCCCGCTGCTGTTCTGCATAGGCCTGAACCCCCTCAGCCAGATCATCACAAAGACTGGCTACGGATACCGATTCCGAGGCGGAACAATCATCAGTCACCTCCTCTACATGGATGACATCAAGCTGTATGCCAGGAATGAGCGAGACATTGACTCACTGATCCACACGACCAGGATCTACAGCAACGACATTGGAATGTCGTTCGGACTGGACAAGTGTGGACGCATGGTATCAAAAAGAGGGAAGATGATCAGAACTGAGGGAATCAAACTACCAGAAGGCCACATTGCAGATGTTCAGGATAGCTACAAATACCTGGGGTGCCACAGGCTAACGGAAACCATGAGGAGGCAGCAAGGAAGACGGCCACAGCCAAATATCTACAAAGAGTGAGGCAGGTCCTGAAAAGTCAGCTGAATGGGAAAAACAAGATCCGAGCCATCAACACATACGCCCTGCCAGTCATCAGATACCCCGCTGGTATAATAAACTGGCCAAAGGAGGAGATAGAGGCTACTGACATCAAGACCAGAAAGCTCCTCACAATGCATGGAGGGTTTCACCCCAAATCCAGCACCCTGAGACTGTACACCAAGCGTAGCGAGGGAGGCCGAGGGCTAGTGAGTGTCAAGACCACTATCCAGGATGAAACAACGAAGATCCAGGAGTACATCGGAAAGATGGCCCCCAAAGATGAAGGGCTTAGTGAATACCTCAGGCAGCAGAAACCCGAAGGTGAGGACAAGGAAGATGAAGAACCATCATGGAGGGACAAGCCGCTGCATGGCGTGTACCACAGACAAATAGAAGAAGTGGCTGATATCAAGAAATCCTACCAGTGGCTGGAAAAGGCTGGACTGAAGGACAGCACAGAGGCTCTAATCATGGCAGCACAAGAACAGGCACTCAGTACAAGATCAATAGAGGCTGGGATCTACCACACCTGGCAGGACCCCAGGTGCAGGCTGTGCAAGGATGCCCCTGAGACAGTACAGCACATAACAGCAGGGTGTAAGATGCAGGCAGGAAGAGCGTACATGGAACGCCATAACCAGGTAGCTGTCATAGTGTACAGGAACATCTGCCACGAGTATGGGCTGGAAGTCCCAAGGTCAAAATGGAAGACACCTCCTAAGGTAGTCGAGAACGACCGAGCTAAGATCCTGTGGGACTTCAAGATCCAGACTGACAAACTGGTGATGGCTAACCAACCAGACATCGTGTTGATCGACAAACAGCAGGGGGGGGGGGCAGTAGTGATAGATGTGGCGATCCCAAGCGACAGCAACATCAAGAAGAAGGAACACGAGAAGCTTGAGAAATACCAAGGGCTGAAAGAGGAGCTAGAAAAGATGTGGAAAGTAAGAGCAACAGTGGTGCCGGTGGTAATCGGAGCACTGGGGGCTGTGACCCCCAAACTGGGAGAGTGGCTCCAGCAGATTCCAGGTAAAACATCAGAGGTCTCTGTCCAGAAGAGTGCAGTCCTAGGAACAGCTAAGATACTGCGCAGAACCCTCAAACTCCCAGGCCTCTGGTAGAGGACCCGAGGTTGAGGATGACACATACCACCCCACAAGGGGTGAGAAGGGGATTTTTTTTTTTTTATATATATATATATTTATATATATATATATATATATATATTTTAATATTCATTCATCAGAATTATTTATAATGACAAATAAATTATTCTGATAATTCATATTTAAAAAATAAAAACGGACTGTCAACAATGTAATGAGCGTTGGCGTTGCATACTTTGTCCACCAGAGGACGCTCTACAACGTCCCTGTTAGTGATGGTGTTGCATAGTCTGACCACCAGAGGACGCTCTACAACGTCCCCGTTGGCAACACTGATTTTTTTGTTTTGTTAATGTGTTTATGTTCAAAGGACTTTAAGTTTCACATCTTAAGTTTGTTTTCTTATACATTTTATTTATCAGACCTTTAAAATATTTTGATGTTCCTCTGTTCTGTTGTGACAATAAAAAAAAATTATATTATTTTAGTGATAGCTCCTGAATGACTACAAATAACTAATGTTAGGGAAATCTGTTTTGTAACGCATTTCTGGATTAAAAAAATAAAATTAAAAAAAATTGGATTTTTAAATAACCAAATATTCGTATCGGTATCGGCCTTAAATATCCTTTATTGGTTGGGCTCTAATATTCAGTTTCCTGTCACAGAGGAGAGAAGAAATTAGAAACTTTTACTTCACATTTATAGGCTCGAATCAGCAAAATGTTCCTTTTTCTGGATAAAAAAAATGACTTAAACCGCCTAACTGGTTTATTAAAATAATTGACAATTAATTTAACAGCTAATCCATTCATCTTTGCAGCTCTAATAGTATTTTAAACCAATACTTGTCTGTTTTTAAACAATTAATCAAGTTTTTTTTTAGTTTTTTATTGCATAACAATTTGCTACAGTATGTATAGTGCTCTACTGGCCTGCTTTTGTTGGAGTACAGATGGAGATCTTGTTGGCCTAACTCCAACTCTCCCCCCATGTGTGTTTACAGGGAATCTGAGCCAAGAGTTCAGCAAAGTCATATGCTTTCACTTGAACCTTAACAGACTGTGGGCGTGTTTGTGTATAGTGTGTGCCACTGTGTGTGTGTGTGTGCCACTGTTGTGTGTGTGTGTATATATGTAAATGTATTTGTGTGTGTGTGTGTGTGTGTGTATGTGTGTGTGTGTGTGAGAGATAGAGCTGGCAGGTGTGGACAGGACTTATCAACACTTTCTGAAGGACCTTTTATTTTTAGGCAAGGAGCTTTACACACACACACACAGACACACACACACACACACACACACACACACATTAGGGATACAGATACATTAAGGCGGATGGAGGGAAACCTGCTCAATAAAGCCTGCAATTTAATTTGCCTGTGTGTGTGTGTGTGTGTGTGTGTGTGTGTGTGTGTGTGTGTGTGTGTGTGTGTGTGTGTGTGTGTGTGTGTGTGTGTAAGCTTATTGCCTAAAAATACTAAAAATACTGTGTACAATATGCCCATGAAGAAGACCGCGTGTTTGAAGCAAATGAAATTAGTGGAAACGCATCAGCTTACTATGTACGTTATTTGTGTTATTATGTGATATTATGTTATGTGATATTATTACTGGGGATATCCTAGTCAAGTTTACCAAGCAAACAGGGATGATGAGGTCATATTATTCAGTGTGGACTGTTGTGATGCTGAAGGTTTAGGTGGCGTTCACTGTCTCTACACACACTCTTTAAACATTGCTATCGCCGGATGAGTGACAACTTTGCTTGGCAAATTTTCTGTAACCAGTGAAGCATGAAAGCACGAGGGGTGGAATTAGCAAGCTAGCTAACTAGCCAGCCATTCGCAGAGCGCTGCTAGGTCCCTCCACTTCCTCCCCGCAGGGAGTGGAGGAACAGAGAAGGGATATGTGGTTAGCACCTGCTGGTATGGAGAGTTATTTCTTTTCACACAGGACGTACTGTATGTGCTAGTTTCCGTGCTAGTATTCTTTTTAGTATTTTCATTTGACTGTTCCAAAATCGATTCATAAAATCCAGAATCGATTTTTGAAACATATGAAACAAGACCTAAGTTACCAATTGGTACATATTTTGCCACGCTAGCGTGTTGCAAAGGGGGTTAAATAACGCTCCAAAGTTTGGCTACATTTTGGTAAGGAAAAACTGGCATGGCCATTTTAAAAAGGGGTCCCTTTAACGTCCTTTTTCGGAGCATGAGAGGCCAGCTCAGGCATTTAAAGGACAAATTCCAGTGCAAAATGAACCTAGGGGTTAATAACACATGGGTACCGAGTCGACGGTTCTCTGAGATATGTTTTCATGCTAATCGCATGTGACCAGGCTCAAGCACGAACGCCATGCTTGAGCCATGTTACTAGTTACTGCTTACACAGTGTTCTTGGTTCGACTGGGCAGGACTGTTTTCCCAAGATGGCGCCTGCGTGTGTACACCAATGATACTGTCTTCATAAACTTTATCTTTTTGATAAACTGTCTGTACACTTACAAAGTTCTCAGTGCATCGATTTACATGTACGGACCCTCATTATGCTTCCGTGGAAGTGTGGTGCTAATTTGAACCTTGTTAGTGGTATAGAAATAGCGATTTATTTTTACTTTATTGATGCCCCAACAACTAGCGTTATAAGCTAATTAGCATTTTGCGCTAAAACTGGTCACATTTGGTTAGCATGAAAACATATCCCAGAGAACAGTCGACGCGATACCGTAATGAGGCATTGAAATCCACATTGCTAGTTGGTCATTGCTATATTGGTAGATACCAGCCGTTTAGGCACCGGTGCCGTATTAGCACCGGGTTTCGGTACCCAACCCTACACTCAGCCCTGCTGTCAACTGTAGCCTTGTAGCATTTTTTGGCCAGAGCCACACACGAGGCGACGCCACAGTCGGCCTTCGTCGAGACTATTTCTTTGCCGTGTGCCTTGTGTGTGAGGCTCTACAGTGTCCCTGTTGGAAACTGATTATTTGGGTTTTTTTATTGTGTTTTTGTTCAAAGGACTTTAAGTTTCATATCTTAAGTTTGTATTTTTATACATTTTATTTATCAGAACTTTAATGTATTTTGATGTTCTGTTGTGACAATAAAACACATTATTATCATATTATTTTAGTGAGAACTAAAATAACTAATGTTAGGGAAATCTGTTTAATGTTTTGTAACGCGTTTCTGGATTTAACAAAAAAAATAACAAATATCGGCCAATAAATCGGCATATTGGATTTTTAAATAACTAAATATTTGTATCGGTATCGGCTTTAAATATCTTTTATCGGTCGGGCTCTATCCCCTAGAGTAGGTAGAAACACTGGTCTAGAAAGTGTTTATTACAGTAAGTGATGCT